>AZLU01000242.1:0-60496 GCA_002224055.1 Pezizomycotina sp. ARF18
CGCGGAATCGTTGGCTTCCCCTGCAGACTTGCCGACGAGGGTCAGGCTCTGCAGAGCAGGGTCACCGCCGAGGGTGTGTGCGCTTGGTCGTCCGGCGACTCCTGACCGGCTTGTATTGGGAATTCCGACGATAATAGAAAGTCGCGATCTTGAACAGTGAATTTTCTTTCGTGTTTAATTTTTCGCTCCGTGGTAATAAGCGCACCTCAAGTGGTCACCAGACTTCTACCTGGCGAGATATTATTATTATTTTATTTTATTATTATATATATATATTTTTTTTTTTAAAAAAAAAGAAAAAAAAATTTAGAAGAAAGGATTTGTTCAACCCCAGGGACTTTATAAAACAATTTTTAACACGCTCTTTGGGTTTTTGTCGTATTTAAGATATCAGGGTTCTCCAAGTGGCGTGAGAGGATTATAAAGGATGATGATGATGAGCAATTGTTTGCAAAGAACAACAACAACAACAACAACAACAATAATATAATAATACTGGAAGGGAAGGGGGGGGATATAATAAAGGGTAAAAGAAAAAAGAAGTATATGATACTATAAGTAGTATTTCAAAAAAAAATTAAAAAAAAAAAAAAAAAGTAGTTAGTGTCTACAAGCAGAAATCTTACGAGAGAAATCCACACAAGTAATAGTAGTAGTATAATAAAAGAGAGGAAGAAAAAAAAAAGAAAGAAAGAAGAAAGAAACGCGCGCGACCACTTTCTTACCTTTACTACTATTCTTTTTTCTTTATTTTCCCTTTTTTTTATTTTTATTATTATTATTTACTTTTTTTTTTTTTTTTTCTTTTGATGTTTGGAAATTTGGTTGTGGGGGTTGGGGAGAAAATTAAAATAAACTTTAAAAAAAAAGGCGTTACTTAAGTGTCACGCGGTAGCGGCAATGATTGCTCGGTATAACCTTAATTATTACTGGGGTCGCGGTCGAACAAAGAGTTTAACTGAAGAAACCCTTCTTTTCCTCTATTTTTTTTTTCTTTTTTTTTTTTTTGAGTAGAGAGTTGATGATATAGGAGTGTAAAGATTTATATATATAGAGTAATAATAGTTAATAAATTAATAATAATACACGGCTTCGCTTTGTTGCGATTTTCTTTTGATTCTAAAGCCCACTTCTATTTTACTACTCTTTTAATCAATTTTACCGGGCCGACTGTATCGTCCGTCATATCAGATCAAAACGCAATAATATAATAATAATCTTTTCTTCTCTTCTATTGCCAACCACCCGCCGATAACGCATCGTCTAGATGATGATTAAGCGCAATGGCAGACATGAAACGATGAAGAACTTCCTAAGGGATGAAATTGGTCTCGCGGGAGAAGAAGGTAGGGTATCCATTCATACATCTCGGCTTCTGCCGAAAAACTTTCGTCCCTGTTCTGATTACTTTTTTTTTTTTTTTTTTTTTGCGATTTATTGTTTTTAAGTGGTTTCAAGCCCTTAAGGAAACTGACCAGGTGCGCACTTGATACGTTCAGGGCTTTCTATATCGAAAATATGGGAGCTTGCTTCAAGCTCTTTAGCAAAGGACGTTACATGTCAAGCGCCGATTTCACTTCTCACAGAGTTGGATCTGGAGGCAGACCGTGAATACGATACGCTACCTCCCCGCCATTGGATTCACACCTTAAACGACAGCTGTGGAAACTTATCCAAGAGGATAACGACTTACGAATTGGCCAGTCTAGTGAGGCATGGGTGACGCTAGACGAGATTGAGGCTTGCCGGCCTCCCCCCAACCCCCGTCAACACGTCGCGACTAGAGATTCGTCTCCACGAGCTCGTATCTGCTGGTGCGCACAAGAACGGTAGCCCGGTCGCTAGTAAAAGGCAGAGACGTGCCGCGTCATCAAGTTTAGAGCCACTGGGCATTCGGGTGGAGCTCGCGAGGAGGGAAAGGCTAGTCGAAGTGAAAACGGATCGGCAAGTCCAACTCAACAGGCCACTGAAAACGAATGGAGAGTATTCGCTTCTTCGAAACTGATTTGGAATGCTATCGCGGGTCATGATGAAGATTTTGAGAGGGTTAGCCATTTCCAATGGAGGCTGCTGGTCTTAATCGCATCTTCCGGTCCGAACGGAATACCTCAGCCCGAACTTGTGTCTCGCTCCGAACAAGACAAGCGATCGGTGCCTTCCAGGACTTATTCCCTTGCCGAAAAGGGTTATATTGTGAAGCGGCCGATTACACTGCCAAAGTGTAGGACGTCTCTGTTGATACTCAAAAGGTTCACGCAAGGGCCCCTTCATATAGCGCAATCCTGACGAGAAAACGATCGGTAAAATATCCGATCAAGTTTCTGCGAAATCTGATGATCAATCTGCAATTTAGATTTCAATGGCTTTGACTTGACAGCAATTGTACAAACCATTTTGCGAGAGCTCAAGGGAGCTCGGAATGGGTCTTGCTGCGTGCCGATCTCAGGAAAAAATGGTAAGCGGGCTGTAGGCTCACCAGCGATATATTTTCCTGGCGGATAGACTGGGGAGTTTTTTTTTTTTTTTTGTGCAACAATCTTTCTTGCCTATGGTATTGCTTGGTTATTTCATCAACTCAAAACACACTAAGTTATTTTTCTTACGATACTTCTAGGGTTTCGAGAATAATTCTACTTTAACCGCATCTTCAAAATGCGCATCCGTCGCCTTGAGCAGATTGGGTGTCTGAGGCGTATCAGAGTTCCAGTGTTTCCGAATGCCACGACAACAAGTTCCGCTACCGATCCGTCTACAGGAAGCAAGCCATCGAAGAAATCAAGGGGACCCCGATGCACAAGTGCCTCAAGTATGAAAGGGATCTTGAGCCATCCGAGTGGGTGAAGGCCCTCCAAAAGGTCGAGCCTACGAACTTGGCGGGTATAAGGATGTAACCGCAGAAGACGATTCTGACAATGAAGAAATTATAAGCGTCGAAAACGCCATGGATATACCGCAGAATCGCCCTAAAGACTCTCAATCGCCTGCAGACGACGTCACAAATGCGATAGATCTTAAAGATCATACGCTGCCCCTGTGGGCGAAGAGTGACCTGCCTAGGCTAATATTTGATTTAGTAAAGGCCGCCGGCTATCCGGTATTCTGAGTATGGTAAGACATGCAGCGGATTTATTATTGGTGGAAAATAAATAAATAAAAGAATAAAATAAAATAAAATAAAATATGCAAAATATGCTATTGTGGGTATGATTACTGACGAAGGGATGTCACAAGGATTTGATTCGACAAGTTGGCGGTCCGTTCATGTATCGACCGCTGGAAAAAGTGCTTTCAAGACTGGCATCTACCGATCTATCGCTTTTGCGCCCTTCCCTACGACACTTAAGTATCGTACGCCATGCGGATCAGATCGGAAGGGCAAGTGTCTATAAGTATTGGACGAGGGCTTCGTACGAGGAAATGCTCCGAAACCTGAATCTCATGCATCTATCCGGCCTCCCCGCAACACCTGATACGATAGAGATGGGCGATGTGTTGCAAGTGAACTTTACGAGACCTTGACGAGAAAGGGTTCGAAATTCTAGATTTCCAAAAAAAAACGACAATAAAGCGGCATCATTTCTAAAGGCGCAGAGTTTCGCACAAGTCGCTCTTGTCGATTGCATCGCTCCCTCCGTGCGGCGAGCGCAAACTTCCTCTAATCAAGAAGGTTCTGCAGCCGTACAACAATTGACAAATTTATGAATGAAAGTTTACCGCTGTTGCTAACTCGTCTTGCCATAGTCCTTTGTTGGAACGGCCAAACCAGAGCAAGCGAGCAACGCCAGTATGGTGGTCGCTCAAAGAAAACTCGACGCGGCGCCGACCGTAAAGCTACGCAGGTAGACCCCGCTGCAGATGCGCAAGGAGCCGAGGGCATCACTCCCATCGTTCCAGCGCGTAAGAGAGGACGACCGCGCAAGACAAAGGATAATCTGGCTGCCAGTCCTAACCAGAAAGGCACAGAAGCCGAGCCCCAATCGGTGCAGGGGCCATCAGTGCGGAAGAGAGGGCGGCCACCAAAGAAAATACCCAAGCGAAAGAAACTTTGCTTCAAGCTGACGACCAGGAAATTGGAGAAAGCCCCTCGCCTTCCGAGCATAAAGTCGATGAAGCACCATTGGTGGCCAATGGTACAACCTCCCCCATCTCGGTGCCGATGGATGAGATACGTAATTCTCTGCAAGCGAGCTCGCGGGCCCCAAAAACCTAGCTCAACGTTTGGAAAGCCACGCGCCCGACTCTACAGTGTTAGAGTCCAGAGAACCAAGCGTAACTTCGACAAGCGATAGCCACTCACCCCACGAGCCGAACACTCCTTACGAGAGCGCTGCGAGTGAACCAAAGTTGGTCGATGCGATTGGCGCCAATAATCAGTTGATTAACGGTGACGAAAGCTCTAAGGTTTTATATTTCCCGCCAGAATCAACTCCGATGGATTGGACGAGGTCGATCCTGCTACCTCCACGAAAGGATCTATTACACCCTGCGAAGAAAACCTTAGATTTGGCAGATTGAGTGGGCCGCGAAAACCGATCCGAAAACCACAGCAGACATCAATGCAGAACGTGGACCTGAGGTCAAGGGTCAGCAAAATTCCGATATACGCGATCAAGACAGTATCCCCAATATAAACTCAGCGCCATTATTAACTCCCGTCGTGTCCCCAAGCGGTGAAGAAAAGCTGATCGATGCAGAGGGCGTTGAACTCGAAGTCGTCTCTGTTCCGAACCTAGACAAAGCGATCAAACCGCATACAATTTATCTGCAGCTAAGCGTGAGTCACTCTGATTGATATGATTAAGGAGGTAGGAGACGCTATGGGCATGTTCCGCGCCTTCGACATTTACCGTACTCGGTATAAGGAGGAACGCGCTGGGCTGGTACTATGGATAGAAGACATTCAACGGCATTGCGGACTCCATCACGCGTAAGAATCTTTACCGGCAGATTGCAGTTTTCTACCAAAACCAGAAAGGACGCAGAGTTCTAGGGAAGATTATAGCCAGTCGAGACCTCAGTCTTTCAAGCAAGGAGGTCGAAAGGGAGAAAAATTTTACTTAAGAATTACAGCTTGTCCTACTTGAACAGGTCACGCATGGGAAAGATCATTCGGAACGAAAGAGAACTACCAATTGAAGTGGTTTCGTACGATAGAATTTATCCTCCGGCCAAAAAGCAGCAGGAAGCCGCAGACCGCCAAAAGACTAAACGTACGAACGATGCGAGGAAAGCTACGTTGCAACGTATCAAAATGGCTGCCAGCAATGCCCTTGCCAAAGGCAAGCAGAAACTGAAGCGCAGGCAGGCAAGTCAAATTACAGGCCTATTTTGCCTCGAATTGCCCAAGCACCTCGGATGAAGGCTCACGCCTTGGACCATGCTCGTGGACCAGACGAATTGAGAACTCGATTTAGGTCCTCAACTTTGCCGCAACAGGTTCAGAGTCGACACCATTTCTCGCAAGGTTTACCTTTATCACGTGGACGCCCACAGGCTCCTAATACCTGCCTGGCCGAGTTTTACCGGAAAGGACCGCTGGCTATGATAAATACCACAGCAATCGATTTCAGACATGAATTTTTTTCTAGCGGCTCGGATGATAGCGATAGCGATGGTGATGAGGGCGACAGCGAATGGGAAGGCGAAGTTACCAAGTCTAAAGCGATGATTTAGCGCCGGCGCCTTTTGAAATTGTTTGGGACAGGTCTAGACAGACTCCCAGTGCACCCATCGTATCTCACAATCCCAACATCGGGTCGCCAACTTCCTCGATCCTGATGAGCGGCTACATGAACAGCCCAGCATTGCGTAACACGTTTTCAAGGGCCCCGAGCATCCAAAGTCTAGCATGGGGATTCATGGGCCCCAATGGCATCAAGGAAGCTTAGAAAAGGCAAAGCTTTAGTCAATAGGAAGACGACCGAAGGGCAGCCACATGTCCATCGATACAGGATCAAAACTAGTAACAAACCTAAAGAACCGGAGCCGAGGAAAAGTAATCCAAAGCCAAAGACCTCAAAGCGACGAAGATGTTGGAGCTCGAGCGCGTTCAAAATTTCAAGGGCACGGATCTTGAAGAGTCTCCCGGCAGCGAAAACGTATTCCGCAAGGATAGTAGTATGTACTACCTTTATGTCCTTTGATGAAAGACCTGGGGAAGCAAGCAATATGCATGGATATCTAACGAAGTTTTTTTTTTTTTTTTTTTTTTTTTTTTTTTTTAAAAACTTTCCCTGGTAATAGGCAAAGTCATACCGAGACCCCGAAGGAACCGAAGGATTGATACTTTCGACGATAAAACGCTAACATTAGCGGTCATCATCTCTCGTGCTTTATTCGGCGGCCCGATGCGCACACTTCGCTGGATGTTGTGCGAAAGGTCATGCCCGACCTTGACGATGCTACACTGAAAAGGAATTGGGTACGGATCCGGACTCACGAAAAGGTTCGAATTGACAAGTTACAGCGGCAGTTCGACAAGCTATACCTTGAAGGATTAGAAAATGCGAACTCCTCTATATGAGAAAGATAATCCTGATGGATTTGACCTCGACCACCACATATCGTGGTTCAACTCTGTCGCCAAACAAACAAAGTAATAAACCTTTCCTACTCTTTTGCGCGAGAAGAATACTCTCATTACCCTCCTCCCCTTTAAATCTTTATTTCCTTTTTACCCCTCATAATCATGAAAAGATACTAACGTGAAATTTCCTACGCAGCATTTCCGATTGCATTGACCTGCCCCTCAATAGAGCCACATTTGATAAGGAATATCATTATGCTACGATATCTGTTCCAGATTGGCGCGAGCCCTGTTCAATGTCAACTCCTCTACAATGCTCCGAAAAGACAAATTTATTTCACATACTTTCTGCCTCCCTTGCTTCAAACCAAGCAAAATAACTATTAATGAATCTATTCACGATGTGAAAAATATCAAAGTGCTGTAAAGGTAAGATTTTCAACGGAGCTTCACTGGCCGACTAAAGCTTTAGCCTGATATCTTAGCAGAGTTTATTTCTATGTTAAAATTTTTAACACGACTACTAACACCCTTAAATATATAGGCCCTGTTATTGACGGATGACAAGACGTACAAGAAGGAACTCGCTTTAGATGTCTTAGGACGTGCTTCTGACGAGGTTGTCAAAGCGGCATTTTCGCAGCTTGGGGAAGAAAACTTGTTATCAATGCAAAAGGGGACGACTCGAATTCGGAATCACTCTATTAATGCCAAGTTTTTCATCCCGCTCAAAACCGCAATTGCAGATGACACTTTTGAGCAAGCTCTTCGGTTCGACAAAACCATCCGCCGCGATTTTGCTAACAATGGTGAACTTGAGGTGTCTGCTTTGATCAGCAATGGCATCATGGCCTGGACGACTGACATGCTGGCAGCTAGAAAGGTGAGGCTCCTTTATTACCCCAAGAATAACTGGAAGAGTTAAACCAAAAACAAGACGCAAAGAGTATTTGGTCTAACCTAACGCTATCCTCCGCCCTCCTCGGTGGTGATTGGCAAATTTTTTTTCTTCTAGTAAAACTTGACTTGGTAAGACGGGACTCAAGCATTCCTCCATGGGACTTCTCGAAGGTACATAACAAGAGGCATGGATGCGGATCTGCACAACTTTGACCTGGTCCTCCGGCCTCTCAAGGACTTTGAAAGCTACCAGCCAGCTTGTTTTCCAAACAGCACACAGACATCCCTCTTGGTGGCCTCAAGACGGTTAAAACTCCGCTGTGTATTTGGCAGGATAGCAACGAGAAGGTTATCGTGGGCATGTGGCTAAAGGTCCTCAAGAGTATACTTGCGATACTTGTCCTTCGCCCCGGCGTTACGGAGGAAACCGTGCAATCTTGCCTCAGCCACTGCTCAACAGGGATGATGCGAAAGGCACTGGATTGGCTAGCCGAAGCAAAGGCTGTGAAAAAAGGGGACTGCGGTGGGTACACACCGTGTTCCAAATTCTACTCTATTCTAAATATCAAAGCGAAGCAGAGGAAAGGAGTAGTGGTAAAATGACTAGTGCCAACAACAATGTACTTACGCGCGGCCCTTGACAAGATAATTTAAATACATAAATTGCCTATCCATATAGTTATACAAAACTTCATTTTACATCATTATATTCCTGCTTCAATATCAAAATAGGCGGGTACTGCTGTGCATATTTCAATCGGGCTCCATTTGATCTAGAGCGTTGCATGTGCATTTATTGTTACGAACGGGCGGAAGCCGCTCGTTTTTAAAATCTTTAATGAACGGGCGATATATACTACTAGTCTAAATGGTATACGTATATGTAATATTTCTTTAACTCCAAGCGCTGTCAGACACAAGTACCTCTCTTGCAAGCGCCGAACGTTATAAGGTATAACCGGTAAGTCGGTTCTTTCTTTCCTGCTTTCTTTCTATGTAAAGCGAAGTATCCAAGGGAAGCTACAATAAAATACTTAACCTTTAATATTCTTCTTGTATATATAGAGAAATACTATTACTTTGTATATAGGTGGTATTCAGCTACTATAAATATAAGCTTTAAGCGATATCGAATTTAAAAATATTTTTGGTTAGAATACCACTATTGGTATTATACCCCTAAAGTACCACGATTGTCATCATAACGGGATGATAAGCAATGAGACCCATTAAGTTACAGAAGGGGAAGAAAAGGGAGGCAAAAAGACGACACATATTCAACTTTCTTGCCTTTCTATCGTTCATCCATTTGATTCAAATCCTTTCCCTTTAAACAACCATTCATAATATCTGAATCTCTGTATCGATCTCTGAATCATACTTTTCTTCGAGTAGGGTACTATCCATTTCTATACTCGGAGCCGGTTAAAAAAAGAAGGAAGAAAGAAGTAAGAAAAAGTAATCACTAGAAGCCATCAGGAATTTTCGCAATCAATCTACCCCAATAGTCATGGAGAAGTCATCGGTCACGGTAAACAAAAGGTCGCCGACCATTCGGAAATACGTATGTGAAAGCAAAAACTTTGAACAAAATAACTGCCTTCCTCTTCCTCTTCATCTTTCCCCCTCTGTTTATCGTTTTCATATTTCAGTCTTTTTTTTTTTTTTTTTTTTTTTTTTTTTTTGAACTTCGCCTTCGAGTTCTGACAAAAATCATAAATTCGCTCCTCATGTAGTGCGGGAAGCGGCTGAAATCCAAAAATCACCATCCCGGGACTTCACGGCCCGCCCGCTCGAGCAAGACATCTTCGTTTGGCATTTCACATTGCGTGGTCCGCCCGCTCCCTCGCCTTTCGCCAACGGCTTCTACCACGGCCGTATCCTTCTCTCCGCCAACTACCCCTTGCGCCCACCCATGTTCCGCTTCCTGACACCCTCCGGTAGGTTCGAAGTCAACAGGGACATATGCCTCAGCATGAGCGGATTCCACGAAGAAACATGGCAACCTGCGTGGGGGATCAGGACGGCTCTCGTGGCACTGAGGGCGTTCATGGATACGGACTCGGAAGGTCAAGTCGGCGGGATGGATTCGGACGAGAAGATGCGGAAGCAGCTGGCCGAGAGAGTAGGAGCTGGAGGTGTTCCGAGTGCGGAGGGGGCGGGGAGGAACAGGAGATGCTGCAGCTGCGATGGACGATACGCTTGAGAAAGAAGTAACGATTCCCGAGGAGCTCAAGTTGGGTTACAAGGACCAACTGAAGGGCAAGCAGGAGGGTGGAACCGAAGGGCAGGCGAGCAGTGCAGGAGACGTTAGCGGAAATCCAGCCGAACCTGGCGCCGCGGCATCGTCGTCACTATCGGAACAAACAGGTCAGCAACCACCTGTAACGTCGGCACCCGAAATACCACCACCTCCCCCTTTCCAGAGAATCAAGCCCTACATCTAAATCCTGTGCCATTTTCAATATCCCCGACCTTCACCAACAGCAGCAGCAGCAGCAGCCCTCGACCCCACCAATTGCAACAACAATATCAACAACTACTTCAGCAATACCAAGCTGCCTTGTACCCGCACACATCTATGGCCACCCAGCCTCCAGCAAGGGGAGGTGACAAATGGTCTACAGGATGGGAATCCGCCCTTCGAGGCAGGCCAAGCAACACAAGACGCTCAAGAGCAGCAGGACCAGCAGGTGCAGCAGCCGGTTCAGCTCGCACACGCGCCAAGAGCAGCCCAGGCCCCGCCGATACATGACTTTTTGCACCCAAATCAGGACCAGGGAACAGCAGTCATAGGTAAGGAAGAATTAATTCATTTTGGTGTTTAAATACCACTCAAGCTAGAGATGTTTCTTTAGATACAGACTAAAACTATATTGTCACCTACTTAGACATCGCTATCGGAATCATCTTGGGTTTAATTGGCCTCCTTTATTTCAGCAAATTTACGACGCCAGTTATTTTTTAGGGCCATGCGTATTCATACGTTTTTTCATTTCTTCATTTCGAGCTAGATGATTCTTTTTCCATCTCTTTTTGCTTTCCTTGTTCTCACGTGTATGAGTGGCGTTTCTTTTTTTTCTTTTTTTTTTGGTTAGAATCGGTAGGCGTTGAATGATTGGAGTGGATCCTAGTGTGTCTTTTTTCTTTTCTTTTCTGCATGTATGTGATAGTTAGCTCTCCCAGGTGAGTGGAGAATATCGAACGATTGTTTCTTCACACGATATTTATTGACCTTGAAGCGGAAGCTACATTTAAATCAACTTTTTTGATATATTTAATACATATCTCAAATATCTCTCACTATATTTCAGAACACATAAAATTTACCGCGATATTAGCAATGTTTTCGCCTTTGCCTTAAGCTTAAGTGTAGTTTGGTCTCCAACATTTTGGTTTTATTTCACAAATTTTCTTTTGCGTCATGATCAATGTTGACTATGATATAAAATACGCACTATTTGACGGCCCCCCTATGCTAATTAGATACACATTAAAGGCGAGCGATATATAGCAAACGTCCAGTGTTTCTATCATGATATCATTTTCGAATGGCCGAACTACGAGAGCACGATAGAAACAACATCCTTTTTCCCAAGCAATTTATAACTCTTCTAAAGGATTTTTCGAGAAGCACAAAAAAAAAAAAAAAGAAAAGAAAAGAAAAAGAAAAACGCCCAAGTAATATGGAAGTCTATGAAATGCCAGAAGACTTTATGCATTGCAGATGCAACGAGATCTGCACGTGTATGCCGACACCACGTTATGAAATAGAGAGTAAGGGAAATAGGAGTAGAGAAAACGAATATATATATTTCTAATAAATAATAAGATATAGATTCAGGAATTGCCGTTGGGGTCTAATTGACCGATGCTACACCAATCTTTGATGGGCTGTTAGGAAGAAATTCACGTTAGCTCAAAGTGCCCATCGTTTATATTGATATTATTTAGCGAGGGGAAAAAATAACGCGGCAGCAAACTTACCAACACGTCAGGTGCTTGCACACTTGCACTCAGTCCTGTCGCGCGGTAGAAGTTCTTGATGAGGACGATGAAACAGACGAAAGTCACGGTGAGCAGGGCCGCCCTAACGATCCACCACGCCCACCAGAACGGCTTGCGACCCTTGAAAAATCCTACGGGACTTTGGCAAATCTCTTCGCGCCGCTCGGTTGGTGACGGTTGAATAAGAGGGCTCCGAGTCTCCGATCTCTGGCGGAGGGCAGGAGGGGAACGCAGGAGACCAATCCCAATGCGATACCGCAGAGGAAACCTCCAATGTGAGCGAAGTTGTCGACTCCCGGGAGGAGACCGATGACGAAGGCGAGTGCCTGAAAAACAAAAGCGCAGAAACGGTTTGGTTAGCAGTAAAGGCATCATATATTGACTTTGGAGGAGTTTCGGTAACATACCAAGTCGAGAAGCAACCAGATAAGATCTCTAAACGGATGGGACCGTTCGCGCCAGGTATAAAACAAGTCGAGCAGAACCAAGGCGACAATACCAGCTAAAGCACCCGACGCACGGTGGATACAAGGCCTGATATATGAAACTGTTAGAAACCAGCGAGCTAGCTATCTCAGGGTTTCGGAACAAGCAATAACACTTACCTTGAGGCGAAAAGTTGCCCCAAGTATAAAACCCATCTAAAGGAAAAAGACGAGAGAATGTAAATGGTTAACATAATGCAAGCGGTTTTAATAATTTCCACAGAGGAAAAACGAGAGACACAAAAGAAGCGATGGAGTATTGAAAAATTACCATTCCGCTTGCCATGTATACGAGGAAAAACCTAATGCTACCGATTCTCTTTCCATCTGGCTCCTAGGAGAAGCTGGACCGCAAGGTTCAGACCGATATGGATGATCCCGCGTGCAAGAATATCGGGGTGATGAACCTCCACCACTGATAAGGCTGGGTGCCCTGCGTCGCTCCCATCCCGCAAAGCGTCGCCAAAGAGCATCCATTTGCGCTGATATCGAGGCTCGTCGTGTTGGGGCAAGGAAGAATTAAGCTCCTGTTATCAAATTAGCCTTGGTGATTCTACCCTCCTTCCTCTTTGCCTTCTTTTGTTTTCGAGTTCGCTAATGAGAAGAATTAAACGTACCACTAGTTATAGCTTTAACTCTGTCATGCAGGGTACGTATCGAGCTCCCATATTTATAAGAACATATGGCGACGGACCCAGTAGGATATTGAACTGAGGTTTCGTCTCTTCAACCCGGGAAAAAAGGTCAGCAAACTATAGGCAAAAAAGAAAGAGAGAGAAAAAAAAGGGCGTCAATAGTCCAAATTTTCGGTGGCACTACCTATTGGTGACTTCGTGAGACTGGCATTTTTTATAAGCTCGCCGACGAAGACGCCAACTTGTATCGCGCCAAGCAGGTAACACACCCACGGCCAGTGGGAGTTCTTGTAAAAAGGCACATTTTGATACTGCTTTTTTGGTCGCTGGTGTACTGGCAACGCATCCGGTGCTATGCCACCCTGCTGACCGGAGGACTTTGACCGTAATAGCCGTGTTGGGGGTGCTCCGACATGGCAATATTATCTGCGAACGGGTCGGCTGGCTTGCCGCCTGTTCGAGGATCGTAGCCCGAGTGGTACGATGTATCAGCGAGGTGGCTGTTGCCGGAAGCGAAGGACGCGGCCGAGTGATTGTTGGAATTGTAGGCGTTGGCGTCAGAAAACGGCGACAGGTGCGACGAGGAGTCTGGGGCTTGATGGCCCTGGTAGGGAGTATTGGTGCTGCCTTGTCCGGCGGGTGGTTGTTATAATAATCGTTCGCTGCCATTTTTTCTTTGGAAAAAGCGGATCTTCGAATTGTCCCTCTCGCTGTTTGGTGTTTATTAGTCGTATCTTTTTCGTAGATTTTTGCCCTCCCCTTTTTACATCTGCTTTAGATCCCAATAAACGATAAAGTATGCTTGTATATGAAGAGCCCTGCAAAAGAAGATTCTAGTGATGAAAGCCAAGAACACCAAGCTGTTCTCAAAGAAGGGACCGTTTCTGTTAGCCCTTTCCCCAGGTTAGAATCGATTTCGAACGAGCGAGTCCACAAATAATACTGAACGATGCAGGTCAGTATTGAAAAAAAAAAAAAAAAAAAAAAAAGGATAAAAGCTGAGAAAATTGGGATCCGGGGAAGCGATAGGTTTATAATAATAAATAAACTGCTGAGGATTCGATTCTTTTTTTTGGGGAGTTTTTGTTTTTCTTTCTTATTGAATTGCGGGAATTGTGGTTTTAAATAAGGGAAATAAGGGAAAGGATGGCTCTTTGGTTCTATCACAATGGAACCTGTAACAAAAGGGGACCCGCAGTTGTACTCGAATTCTCTGCTCCAGTATATATATAGATTAAATTAAGCAGTAAATATATAAATATATACTTTTGATGTCCAGTAAAGCCCTATTCGCTTTTATAGGTATATTTTCATGTGTGTGTGTAGTAGTAATAATAGAAAATGTTTAAGAACTGCGGGTTCCTTTCCCGAACAGCGCCACCCACGAATACGCAGTACGAGGATGAATAAACGGGGGTGGGCCAGTTCCAAGAGTCTTCCCTCTTCTCCTCTTCCCTTCCGTATCCTTTAAGATATATTATATGGCTAGATATCTTCAAGGGATAGCCCGACTGCAGTGAAAAATCGAGTATAAATATATTCGCTTACCTAAGTGCTTCCCATCAGAGCCTCGTGCTTAAAGAGTCGAATGGTCCAAGAACGTTATGTGAAAAATTACTATGTTTTTATATATATAACGTCGACAAGGGAAATGGCTGAACAAAAGGGCCTTTGATGGCTTTAAAAAGTAGAAAAGGGATGCATTTCAGGTATATATATACTTTACATGGGCCATATACACCCACACCCAAGCACAACCTCAGTTGTTAAGTAGTAAGCTCATGGGTGCTTGGGGGGTACATGGTGATTTTTTTTTATACTTTTATTTTATAAAACTCCCTTCTACTTGTGGAGCTATAAAAGTTACAGCCCTGCCAGCTATCAGGTATGTAGCAAACCTTGTCCCCCATACCTGTTAAAGTTGGTACACCCATGTAAAGCAGCGAAGGGAAAGTTGAAAGCGGCGTAGCTGGTCTCGTTTGACGCGCCGTCTCGCTACTTCGTTCGAGGAAAAGATAATGATGTACTCTCTTTTTTTTTTATATATATATAAATACTCTAAAGTATATCATGTAACATTTTTGTACTTAATAATGTAGTAGCAAGGAGCGTCTACCGATACCAAGAGAGGCGTAGAGGAGTAGAGGCGTAGGGTTGCATTCGATTTTATCATTTAGTTTAATTCCTGTGTGCTGCTCCAGGCTAAAATGACCATCGACTTTTTTTCTTTCTTTTTTTTTTCGGGATTCTTCCTCAGCTACGGAATATAGGTCGGCAGCAGGTATATACTTAAACTAGAGACCTAACGACGTGGAGCAAAACAGCTCTACGTTTTTTTAACATCCGCTCTATCGCTTTTTTTTTTTTTTTTTTATTTATAAAAAAAAAAAAAAAAAAAATTGCACACCATTCTTGCGTGCGTAATAAGTGCGAATACTATAAACTATACCATGCCTACTTAAAACTGGGTCGTACAACCCCCTCAGGCCCGGGATCGTATTGTGTAGATCTGTGCCACACCGCCACCACCACCACCAAAAAAAAAACACTGAAAACAAGGGTAAATAAGTAAAAAAAATATCATTTAAGCAGTATATCCTAACCCTTTTTAATTTCTATTCTTTCTTTCTTCTTCTCCCCCCCCTGCATAATAAGTACTATCTTGAACGTTGCCTTATACTAAAAGAAAAGAAGGATCCGGGGGGGGGGGCTTAAGGGTCCGCCGTCTGTGTAATACAATAGTGGGGGTGGGGAAACTACGGGAAAGCTTCCTGCTCGAGGTTCATAGATATGGATGAACAAGGTGCCTACCTACGTGAGTAGAAAACTCGTCCTTGAATCACAATAATAATATTAACCTAAGTATATATATTGGCAAACAGTTTCTAAAGCACTTATTATTCGTTGAAACCTTCCTTTCTTCTCTTCTCTTCTTTCGAGGATTCGGCAATTGCAACTTGCAAGTGGTTTTTTCTCTTTTGGGGTTTACCTGGGTAGTTTGCTCCGTGGTGGAACGGAGCTAAGGTATCTATTCTACCCTAGGTAGGTATTTGCTCGCCGCGCGGGTTTCAAGCACCGTTATACTTGCTTGCTTTGCATCGCGAGTAAAATTAAAATGAAAAACTAGTACCTTACTTTCATTTACAACGATCATTAATAACAAATCGCGGCCTCTAGCCTTCTCTCCGTCTCTTTGTAGCCCCGTTCGCGTATATATATATATATATGTGTGTGTGTGTGTTTGTGTGTGTTTAAAAAGAATATCCTCCTCACTTTTCCTTTTCGAACGATGAGTTTGTTTCCGAGAATTTCGGTGAAGATCATTCGATATATTTAGTTATAGATATTCAGACAAGTATAAGATAATAGAACAAAATAATAATAACGATCATAGGATTAATAGGAGAGACAAAAGAAAGGCACAACATATATATATACGGAGGCTATTCGTAGTATAAGTGTTAAGCGTACGTACCCGAGAGAGAAGATATACGAAAAAAATTCTGTTCGAATTTCCCCTTCCTTTTTCCCCCTTCCTCCCCCCGATTTGAAACGGTGGTCCAGCTTATTAGCGTGTCCCCCAAAGTTGAGGTAAAAATGTGTATTACTAGTATTTCATAGAAGGAGGTCTTCCCCCCAAAAATTTACAGAAACTTTTTTTTTTTTCTAAGAAATTTTAGTAGCTACCAAAAAACAAGTCATAAAATCATTAATACTCAGCTCCGTCTCCCCTATTTTTCTTTTTTTCTCAAAGCGATAATGATCTAAGGTAGAACAGGATCCAAGCGAGAAGAGGGAGTAAAGCTCCTGAGGGAAGCAGCAACATTTACTTCTATACGACAAAAGGTTCCCTCTCAAGCACAGCACGGGGCAGTCATCGTTCGCCGCCAACACAAGAAAAGAAAGAAGAAAGCGAGGGGCCATCTAAGCGAAGAGAAACAACCCGCTCCGATCCCGATCTACCTTCGAATCCAGAACCATGGCTCTATCGCAAGGGCCCGATTACCTCCGTCGCCTGCAAGCTCGACATCTTCCCTGATATCCTTAACCTCTGGCTGAAGGCCACGTCGCGGGACCGAAGCCTAGGTTTCTGCGACGGTTGACCTACATCTGCTCAACAATCAAATACTTCCCCTTGCTAATAGTGTACGGTGCCACAACCTGGGCCGTCTGGTGGAAGCTTGGAGTATCAGCTTTGGATCCATCGGTGAGGAGAGGTAATGCTTTTATTATTACTGGCTTTTTTTTTTTTTTTTAATAAACATTTATACTTGATGGAGATGAACAGTGAGTATTCTAAGCGGTTCAAGTCTATGAGGGAGAGACACGGCGAACAGTATTCTTGTCAACTTGGGGCATCATTTCGACGTTATTCAAACTAACTTCTCTTCGTGTATTCTTATTTTTGAACTTATAGGCACTTTATACGGATTCGTTGGGATATGGCTATATGTTATGCTGATATGGAGCTACTCTGTAGCAACTTTCAGTCGGCCAGGTTCGCCGCTGGATAACGTACGCTCATTAACGCCACATAAGAAAAACCGAAAAAAAAAAAAAAAAAAAAAAAAAAATAGAGCACCTTCTCCGTGAATGGAAAATCATCAGGACGCAGAACTGACTCGATCCGTGTATAGAAACATTCATATTCGCACCTACCGACGTCAGACTTCGGCAACCTCGGTCACCGTCAAATCATCAGGCGAGGACAGATTTTGCAAAAAGTGCAATGCCGAAAACCCGACAGGACTCACCACTGCTCGACATGCAACTGCTGCGTCCTCAAGATGGATCACCATTGCCCATGGCTGGCCAACTGCCTGGGCTCAATAATTACAAACCGTTCGTCCTTTCCTTACATACCTTCGTCTTCTGCTTTTCGATTGCGCGGTCAGTTCACGTGGATATACCAGACCATCTTCAAGGATGAACATTACACGAAACCTACATGCCTATAATTGGGTCATGCTTGCCGTTATAAGCGGCATCGTAGGGCTCGTTTTGACGGTTTCTCGACGTGGCACTACCTCCTTATATGCGGGCGGAAACAACAATCGAATCTCTCGAAAAGACGAGGTATACGTCGCCGCTTCGGAGAAGGGCGACGTACCGCCGAGCGCACCTCATGCAGTCCCTAGACCATTCGTACCCGCACCCTCACCACCGCCCGATATTCCCGACACTCAAGCCGGCGCGAGCGCGAACGGTACAATGCTTATATAATTGAGGAAACGTCCAAGGAGCTCCCCAACGCATTCGATCTCGAAAGAAGCGAAACTTGAGCAGGTATTCGGAGATAAGTGGTATCTTTGGGGCGTACCGGTTAGAAATTCGTTGGGGATGGATGGATATGGGAAACCTCGAGAAGTGGAAGATTGCGCAGCGCGACATACTGGAGCGGCGGCAGTCGGAGATGCTAGTAGAAAATCAACGGAGCGGTATGGCCGGCTGGGCGGCCCCGACGACTATGGCTACGATAATACCAATCGCAACCCTCCTCTTTCCGACCCCAAGCGCCGCCCAGCAACCGTCATGCCATCCCGAAAGGGTTTATCAAGGACGGCGTCCTCCGGATCAGGCGCCAGCAAGGCCTCACGCATCCTAGGCGCCAAGGAAGAGGAGTTTTCTGGCGGCTTGGTGGTTCCCGCTACTCTCCCAAGGTGGCCGCTGCAAACCGAGACTTCTCTAGTTCCGTACTGCTGCAGGACCTCAACGGAAACCGATGGGCAGGGACGAGGTCAGCGAAGACGAAGATGACGACGATTACGAGATATCCTCGGACGAAGTCGAAGCGAACAACGAGGAATGGAAATGTGTCCAAGCCTTACGTAGTAAATGGAGTGGGTACTAATGGTGCAAATAATGACGATGATGATAATTGGGCAGAAGGGTGGTGATCCCTTCTCTTACGCTCTTTTTTTAAATGTCTATGCGTAGCTCTTTTTTTCTTTCCCTTTACTTGAACTTTTCTTTCTTTTCTAGTCTTTTTCAAGGTATAATTCCTTGTACTTGTTAGCCTATACATTCCTTCTTTCCTTTCCTTTTTTGCGTATATACCTTGCATCCTGCATATGAGATTCGTCCTTCCTCGGAACTGTTTTATACTTTTCCTTTTTCCTTCCTCTTTTTCTTCTCACAGAAATGTGTCCATCTGCGCTTTTATGGTTCGATTAAATACGTCCTGGCCTTTTTCTTAACAGTACATACACAGCCCGTTAAATCTGGTTATTTAAAGCTTTAGCTCCTAATGTATTTTATACTTATATGCAATTATTCTATTAGTAGTAAAAGCGATATCTTGCCCTCTTTATTAATTAACGCCGTAGTACCATGCATTAAGATCTAAAGGAGCTTTACTTTGGAAAAAACATTTGCCCTGGTTCTAAAAAAAAAAAAGGGTAAACCATCCTAGGAAGCCGCCACGATTTCGGTTATTTCTGTATGAAGATTGGCTCAACTATTTCGTTCCCTCTTCTTCTTTTCTTTCTCTTTATCTCTCCCCCCCTTTTTTTTTCGTTTTCCTGTAAGGTTGCTTAATCCCATGAAACCCAAGGGTCATTAGAATCCTCCTTGCAATCACCGACCGCAGTATCCCACGAAACCTCGCCGCTTTTCACCATCGCTGCGTCTGATGAGCTATCCACCCCGGAGCGTCATCCAAGTGTAGAACATTTCCGAGCTCGTGAATCCGTCTCATATCCAAGGAATCCGAATACATCATATCGCAGTTGGTTTCCGGCTTGTGAAATATCATTACGAGAGGAATATCTACCAAACTGTTGCTCGCCGAGGAAAGGAAGAATTGGGAGTAGCGACTGTTCGCACGCAAACCCGACGTAACGTCAAGCTTTCTTTGAGTCATCGTCCGTAACAAGCTGCATCGGATCCAAGGAGGAGAGCTGAGCAACGGAGCAACGGAGCGGCCAGATTATTTTGGTTTCTATTCTGACTTTTTT
Source organism: Pezizomycotina sp. ARF18 (assembly GCA_002224055.1). Lineage (NCBI taxonomy): Eukaryota > Fungi > Ascomycota > Pezizomycotina sp. ARF18. The sequence continues at coordinate 19,511 of AZLU01000242.1, forward strand.
ATCTGGTGGAGGTTGTTCGCCTTGTTCTCCGTCTCTTCATCGCTCTCGTGCTCGTCGCCTCATTGTGAGCTGTATTCCATTGTCGCTGTTGCAAGCTCCTCATGGCTGCTGTCATCTGGGTTGTTGTAAAGAACATGCTCAATTCGATGGCAATATCGTCGTTCTCTTCGTGGCTTTGGACTTGCTGGTTTTGTACGGCTTTCTATCCCCGATTTCAACACTATCCTGCATCATCGCACTCCAAAACACGGATGTCTTGTTGCGACAGAGCCTTTGAATCGTCGTTGAGCGGTTCCCACAGTTTGTTCATGTCCGTTCAATAAGGACGACCTCGTACTCCTTTTCGCCCTCAGCACTGGCGGCCTGCCACCTGTCCTTCGACCACTGTGATATGATCTCCGGCGCAAGAAAGATACCGAAACAGCTTCTACTACGTCGAGCAGATCCGTTGTACTGGAGGGTACGCTGACGTCTGCGTAGCTTTGAAACTCGCGCGACTGGACAAGCCTTACACGTTGATGGGGTATGCCAGCGTGTCCGAGAGGCGATTTGGAAGCTGGTAACCGCTGTCCTCCTCGTATACACCAGAGCCAGAAGAGGAGGACGATGGGCTGTTCTCGCAAATGTCCAGACGCACGAAGACCGCAATCTGCGTGCAGTGCCGATACCCGCAGCATCGTGTCTTCAAAGTTTAGCCCGTCAGCTCTTCCTCACTGAGACTTATTATTTCTCGCCTTAAACGCTTCGTTTACATCCAACCCCTACCGTTGATCTGCATGCCTTCGCCGAGGCGGCCGCATCCGGTATGGCAGTATACCTTGTAGCCATGCTGAGTAGCAGAGTCCTTGTCCATGTCTAAAACAATTTTAATACTTTAATAATGGACTCCATTCCTTGTCATTTTATATTCGTCGCTTAGGCACATTTTACGTACTTGAAATTCGGCCCTCGTCCATTCAAACCTGTGGTCGTGGTGCCTCATAGCGTAAGTTTGCGTATCACGATAGTACGCCTGCCGGCCGCCTTAGGGTCCATAAACGGATCGTAGATGTACGGCTCCTCCGACTCCGGGTCGGGTTCCAGAGATTGGAACGGCATCTCGAAGAGCCGGTTGAATTCTCTATTTGGCGTAGTCACGATGAACACCTACCGCAGTTCACGGATATTCATCAATATATAAGTATATAATTTCAGCAATTTTGACAAAAAAGAAGCTTTAAGTCTCTCAAAAATATTATAACGCTTGTAGGACATTTTATCTAACCTTTGGCCTCAACCGCCGAGGAGACGGGTGAAAAGAGTTCATATATCCGGATCAAGGTGCTCGATAACTTCGCAGGCAGTGATAACATCGTACTCGCCATGAAACTTTGGACAAGCTTGCAAAAGACCCTAGTAACCCATATGCATCAATATGTATAAGCTCATTAGATCTCCGCCTCAACTTGTCAAATTTTTTTTCCCTTTCTTTTTTGTGTTGAAAGGAGAGGAAATCAATAGTCTCTTCGATATACCATGTAGTAAATTGACCGTAAGGTTCTCCAACGGTCCTCTTCTTCATTTCGTTGGCGTCATCTTCACCAAACGCATTTTTGACGCCTTCGTCCACAGCCCATCATCGATATCGATGCCCGTCAAGACTTCCAGTGGGAAGTCTTCCTCTGGCGCCGTCAGAGACCGAGGAGCAGCGCGTCGGTGCCGCAACCAACATCGAGGAGCGACCTCAGGTGCAAAGCTGCGCGCAGAGCTCTAGTACCAAGAATGGACCTTCGCCCTCCTCTGAAGGTAAAGCGGAGGAAAGAGGTCACACACGGCGGAGTCGGTGGTGGACTTGGAGTCGAGTTGCTGGGTTCGGAGTCCCTAGCGTGGGGGTTCGACACAAAAAAGTCGGCCGATCTTGTTAGCTTAAATACTACCAATCATTACTATCAGAAACCTTTTGCAGGTCGTTCATAATAAGTCCACGAGGAATGGGAGTGCTCCAAGCTCTCCAGATCCATACGTACGATTCATTCATTATTATAGTTATGGCGGTTAGTTTGCTGATTTATACAGTGTGCTAGCTGTGAGGGTTCAATCTCAATAAAGACAAAAAAAAAAAAAGATGCGCCGTACAACCAAGCTCTTAGAATTAAATAGAAATCATACTTGATAGACGTACGAACTTTTCTAAATTTTGGTTTTAAGAGTAGAAAAATCTAGAAAACTTCAGGTTTTATTATCGTTGATGACAGACTTGAAATGAGTTGAGATAATATTCCTCAGGAGAGTGTTAATTGCATTTAATTAATGTTATTGCCGAATCTATTAAGGATATAGCTATATATAAAACAAAGGAATCAAAATAGCTACAAAGAAAATATAAAGGGAGAACTAAGTATCTCCTCCATAGCTGCTCTTTTGTTGTTAATTGGATTGCCTGTTTGCTGTCTTCGTGATACCTTTTGACAAAAAAGTATAAACATATATATGAGTATAATTATTGATTAGATATATATATCGAAAGAATCGCTGAAGAAGTATGCCCGCTTCGAGGATTGATAAATAAATTCCAAGTATTCGGCTTCACTTGCCCTGAACTTCTTGTTGATCTTGGTGATATTATTATTATTGCTCCCTTGACTGATAGTTGGACAATACTAATTATTGATATATATCCTTATGTAACGCTTGAGACTTTCTAGTATAGAGAGCTACGGTGGCCTACTATCAAGTAGTTGATGAATTATACAAACTAACAGAACATATTTCCTACATGTTGCCGTGCCTATGGGATAGGAAGGATTAGGCCGTAAAGTAGCTGTATTGGGTATTCTAGAACATATTCACAGGATTCTTACGTCCCCGCGTAAGGGTTAATCTGTAGTTTTTTCTCCCTTTGAATAGAGGTTAGAAATCGAATATTATAGATATTCGGTTTAAGTAACAAGGGCGGATGTACGGTACCAGTGGAGATGGCAATTCCGAATAAACAGACAGGTTCGGTCAACTGCGCCAGCACGAATACCCGGCGAAACGTTCGAGCGTTCGTGAACATAGTAAGCTGTACACCGTCTCTTTCACTTCTTCGCATCTTCCATCCGTAGCTCCTCAATGCTCTTAATAACGCTCGGTCGCCCGCCGCTTCCTCCTCCAGCAATCTCTTCTCCCTCGCTTCTCCGTCCTCTTTCTGTCCGCGTTCCAAATTTCCATAAGGTCCTTCTGCATCCTCGCGCTGATAGCCATACCCTTTTCTTCCTCAGCTCTCCGCCTCCGCATTTCCTCCTCTTCTTTCGATAGCATCGGGCGATTGCCGCGGAAGGGAGAGTAGATCTTGACGTCGTGGGGTTCCGCGACGTGGTTTAGGCAGTACAGCCAGGCCATTCCCAGGCCGAAGGTGTAAAAGTCGACCTGCGCGGCGGGAGCAGCATGATGGCTGGCACAACGAATAAGGTGCCGATGGCGACCTTGTAGCCGAGGTCGCGGATCTTTTGGTCTCTGTCCTCCATTGGTTCCTTCAGTTTTTTGAGGGGATGAAGTGGGCTTGAATTTAAAAAGTCTGGAGGTGTTTTTTTTTATTTTTTTTTTTTTTTATTGGTTGTTGCTTGGTGAGCCTCTCTTTAAACGAGGAAAAACCGTGTAACTTGTGCCGAGGTTTTCTTTTTTTCGCTGCAGGCTGGGACACTTAGCGCAACCAGACGCCAGCTAGAGTAGGTAGTTTCGTACCTCCACTCCAGACCATCTTTCGCTGCAGTGAAAGATTTCAGAGCAACGGAAGAATATTTAGTAAAAGCTCATTTATTATTTCATTTTGTTTTTATTACTATTAGCTTGTTATTTGAGTCCTGTTTGTCTACATAAAAACAACCCAAAAAGAGATCTCAGATTTTTTTCCCTTGCCAAAAATGTTCAAACGCAAAAAAAGAAAAGTGGATTGCCTGGCGTGAAGAGGCAACGATGCAATGCTGTAATATCGCCCTCAATAAAAAGTGTCATCATGATAATACAGTAATGAATGAGAATGCTGATGTTATACAAACTAGAACGAAAAAAGGAATAAAAGGAAATTTACCGCTTGCTTCGCAAGTCTTGTCATAAGCTTGTTCGACAGGGAAGAAAACGAGACAAGGTATCATCTAAATATTTACCAGGCCATAACATCGTTATCAAATCTCTTCAATTCTTTTCCGGCATCCTCCACGTCCTTCTTAGCTTTCATTCTCATATAGAATATAGGACAGTCCTCTGCTGCTGCAAATAACTTCACAGTGGATAGACCCCTGGCATCTGTAAACACGAGCGAGGGATTTAGTTAGAGGAGAAAATTCATAGAGCTTCAACGAGGTTTAGTCGGAAAGCATACCTTTGACATTGGGTCCATAATCGACCGAACCTTATTTCTAGGTCGGATACCTTGTGCAGCTATATGTACGTTACTTAATGGAAAGGGAAAAAAAAGTCAAGGCTGAGTTTGGCAATTTAATATAATTGGCTGCGGCATCCTTACAGTCTTCTGGTAGAGCTCTCCAAATCTCGGTCTACAGTTTTCGCAGACGGCACCCTCGGTTTCTATTTCAAAAATTTATATTTAGTTGATCTGTCTCTTCGAGATAAAGGAGTGATTCTGTGGTTTAACATACGTCTTTCTTAGTCAGTGGGGCCCTTGCATCCCATGCAGGTTTGGGTCTTCTTCGCAAACTTCATGAGCCCGCCCATCATCGGCGCTGCTACCGAAATTGTCCTGGTGTGATCACCGGTCACTGTTGCGTAGAGTTTACCAAATTTAGCAAATCAACAAATCGGAAAGCATCTAGCTATACTATAGTTTGCTATTTCGGAGGGAACTTACGAAGCAAATTTGCTTTCTTTTCACCAAGAATAGGTTCGAAATTCTTGTAAGAGGCTTTGCAAGCTGATTATCCAAGTAGTAACTTGGTGTCGATGGGGACATTGTTCTCCAGGACATATATAGGATCTTCAGACTTTTCGTAATTTTTGGCGCCTCCAGCTCCTTTCACTATGACATAAGCCACACGGTCTCCAAGCGCCGGTGCAGAACCTGTTCCGAGTTCCAGGGGATTAGTTCGATGCCTAGGGCCTCTTATTGTTGCTCTCAATTTAGGGGCACTCACCCGCGTCGCGCTTTCGCATTCTTTCCGCAAGCTCGACGTGAGCTTGCTTGGCAGAGTACTCGGCTTTGGAAAGAGCTTTCGTAATCACGAGATTTGACATATCAATCTTATTCTGCAACAGGTCGGCGATCATTGTCTTGACGTATTCCTGTGCACCTTCAGGGTTTGGTCGATGAGGATCTTCCGTAGCACCGTGTCGATCACAGTTTGCACGAGCCGACAGTTGTCTCTCCTTACGGTTTCGATACCTTTTGTGTCCATCTTATCGTACTTTTCGGTTCTAGTCCAGTATAAACCAGCGTATCGTTTCTTGTTGATGAGCAGGTAAGGAAAGTACACTTTTCGAATTCGAGCCTGATCGGCTTGATGAACTTCGAGGACACATATCCCGCAGCTTCTTCTCACAAGTTCCATAGCAACTTTTAGGTCCTTGGGTCCGAATTTTACCATCACAGAATCCGTGTCACCGTATATGACAGTGGCGTCGTGGGAATACCCGTTCGCGATGGTGTATTTCTTTTCAACTTCCTGTGGGAATGGTCAGCTCATATCAAGCAAGTATTCATCGTCCTTAAGGCCGTACCTTTTTGTCATTTCAAATCATTTGGCGACCATAGCTGGTAACTGCTTGCGATAGCTAAACATGGGAGTTTCCCAACCGTTGCTCCAGTTATACCATAGACCGAGTTGGCGGATATCTTCAAGGCAAGCTGACGACCGTTCAGCACGGCCTTTTTGAAAGGGTCCGTTTCTTTTTTCAGGTCCTAAATTAAAGTAAGTTAGGCGAATGTCCTAGTATAAGATTGTGAAGGAATTTGTTCCTACATCTTTGGCTCGCTTTCTGGCACCTAGTAGATCTTCAAAAATAATAGGAAGAAGACCCTTTCGACGGAAGATTTAACAAAGAGGTCTCCATTGGGGGTCAACAGAGTAATCGGTATCCTTCTTTGAGACCCAGCTCTCAACAGTCTCTTTCTTGGTGAGAGTAGTATAACAAAGATTGTGTGCCATCATGATACTCGGATAAAGAGAACTGAAATCCAGGGTTGCGATGGGCACATTGTATATCCGCGAGTCGGTTCGATAACGGTGGCTCCTTCGTACTGCTCGTCACCGCCACCCTCGTTTCGGAGATTAGGAATGACGAGATTTTGCTCTGCAGCCTTTCGAAACAACTGTGACAAGAACTTCACCTGCTGACACGAGCAAGAAGATAGTTGAACGGGACACCGGTCACACGAGCCATTTCCGTGTAGTTAACAAGGCACATTAGCTTGTCCATCAATCTTTGCGGTAAATACGCGTCCTAGTTTCGTGTTAGCTTGCATGATGCCTAAGGAGGAAAGGGCCCATCTGTTACCTTCAAACAGTAGACAGCTAGACGCCTTCGAGATTCCGGCGTGCCGTTGAAGAGTTCGTAATCATGGTGTGATGCACATCCTCTTTTTGTTCTCCTAGGAAATGTGCGCAAACGGAGTTGAGGGTATAACTTCTGAGCTGATGATCACGTTGGACGAGTTGCAGAAGATCAAGTTGGATTCTTCATTGGTATTGTAGCTTTAGTGTCCCTGTTTCCCATCTGTTTGAGGAGAAAACTGGTATCTTTGGCTTCGGATTTAATGTGCTTATTCTTGTCCAGAACGGGAACTCTCTCAGCTTGAGATGCTTGGCGCGATCGAGGAGGTAAGGGAAATCGAAGTTCGCAATGTTGTAGCCGATGATTACATCCGGATCCACCTCTTGCAGGAATTCAGACCATTTAAGCAACATTTCTTCTCCCTTTCAAACTGGAGACTTGTGTATTCACAATGAGAGAGCAGGTGTCCAAACAGAAAACGTTGCGAATGAACGGCTGGGAGTCACCATATGCGAGTGACCACACTGGCGATTTGAATGACGGGATCCATATTCGCTTCTGGGAATATTCCTTTCTACCGCACATTCGATATCAAAAGACATGATGCGAAGTGGCGCCATCCTTGACCACTCGCCCTCGGCGGCGTGCGCGATAAGGTGGTGGTAATGGCATTGGGCCTCGATCTGAGAAGTGCAAAGCCGGCCAGCGTCTTTGCCCGAGGAATATACTTGTATTTATCCTTTTTTACCTCTACCCACGTCATACCTTGCATCTAGATAGAGCCATCATTAGTCATCACCCAGAGGGAAGTCCGAACATTATTAATGGTCGTGTCTTCCTACCTTTGTATCACCATGAACCTCATGATATACTGTATATTATCAAAGGTCATGATCCCACATCAGCCCTCTCCACATATTGTTGAAATTGGCTTCTCCCCTCTCAATAATGCCTCTGACGCGGCCGGCGTTTTTCGGATCGTTACTGAGATTTTTAGGTAAGGCACATTTGGTTTCCCTGGAATCCATACAGATTTTCCCTCATAACGATGGCGACGGAGCTGATGACACTGTCGCCTCCCCTGCCACCTGGAAACTTTCGATTCCAAGAATTTCTGGAACCCTGCGCAATGTTCTTGGGTAAAATTGACAGGCGCTGCCACATAAAGGTAATGCAGAAAATCTGTGACATGCAGTACGACGAATGTCCGCTCTAGTAATAAAGCCTGATGTAAGTCAATTGAAACCATAAAAATCGTAAGGAGTTCGAAGGTTTCTAACCTCAGTGACACCAAAAAGCTTCACGGATATTGCCATTATAATATCCCTCTTCCGCATCGATCTGTTGGAATACTTTTCATAAAGAAGCAAAGCAATTAGTCCAGTCGTTGGACTCTTCGACGGTCGAGCGGTCACTAATATGGTAGCAAGTAACTTACGCTTCTCTATTGGTACCCATCATCCAACTTGGGCGGGCCCATTCTGATCGGTTTCGGCGTTGGCTATTGTTTGAAAGCAGTTAGCATGCCATGGTGGCAAAGAGCCAACGAATGAATTCTTCCGAACAAACTCGGGAATAGAGAAAAAGTTGCAGTCATGAGTAGAATGAACGAGCGAGGAAGCTGGGTGACGGCGATTAGTGTCTAGCTGACCTCCTTTGAGTTCGCTGATTTCCTGGTTAGCCTCCCAGATCTTCTTCGAACGACGACTTGACTTGCGAGCTCTTCATCGATCTACTAACTGCCGGAGGTCGTCATTTCGCGCTTCGAGCTTTCGCTTCTTGTGTCAATGTCCCTAGCATTTGCACGTTTGCGTGGTCGTTGAGGACGCGTTTTGCTGCTGGAGCTGGTGGCATCTTTGCTGGTTGTGACCCTTAGTCTGCTCCTTTCGATACCTTGGCCGAGTCTAACGGGGATGAAGAATTATACGACAGAAGGCAAATATTCCGAGGATGAACCGCGTTTTTTAAAGCCCTGAAGGAGATTCGTAGGGTTATAAAACTGGATAAGTGAATAGAAAGACGATGGTCCGGATGCTATGAAGCTGAGAAGGCGCTGGCGAGCTTGAGGACGACGAGTTTGTTGCCGTTGGGAAGCTTTCGAGTTTCGAAAATTGACAAAAAAAGCAAGCTGCGGCGCGAGAAATAAGGAAGGAAAATAATAAGTGAAAAGAAGTTGTTGCTTATACGTTAATTTAACAGCAATTAAAAAATAAAACCAGAAAAAGCCGACTAAGCCTAATTTGTAGAAAATTAGGCGGAATATTACCTAAAGCGGTAAGATACAGTGCACGCTCTGGAGACAAATCTGGAAAGTCAAATAAATAAGTGGTCATGTGACTCACGCGACACGCGACACGCGCTTACCTGCTGAAGGTGCACGCAGACTTTGTTGCTCTACTAGAAACAGGACCAATACTAACGGTCAAAAAAAAAAAAAAAAAAATAGACCAGAGTACAATTCCCCTTTTACAATGAGCACCCGCCTAGACACCTTTCTTTAAATACCAAGTACCGTCTACCATCTGTACCTTAAGATTGAGCAAGTACTTTAGGAAGCATATTCAAAACTCAAGCCAGTTTGTCTTGTCTGGCAAAATGAGGTCAAGACATACGAATTGTACGGCCTAAGTATGACATCTGCTACCACGTCGTATAGAATATCTGCGGAATAAGGTGAACTGGGTTTTCCGGCTTCGAATTGTCACGGGTATATGTAAATTCTAATAATTGCCCTCGGTTTAGTATTGTTTATAAACATATGAATTCGATTTTATCGAATTTAATTTTAATTAAATTTTTTTTTTTTAACAATTCAAAGTTATTTAAAATATCAAAGTTAATAGGAATGCTTCGAAACGTAGGACGGAAAAATAATAATAATGGGTTAAAAGTTGTCTTGTACCCAGCCTCAGTAAATTAATTTTGGTCCTGCGGGAAACAATAGAGATAGTAAAGAGTCTGGGCACGAGACAAGGTTAAAAGGTGTTTTGCATGTAGTCAATTTTTACGGTATTATCAATCCCCCTTGTTAGTGAACAATGCTAAGTTCTTGCTGATGTACAGAACAATGTTAAGCAGACCGCGGAACAAACTTAAGTAATGCGTCAACCGCTTTCAGAGGAATACTCTGAGATATAGAGAAGCCGAGCCTTGATGAACTAATAACCCGATTTTTGTCCTACGTATCGGCCCTTTGAATTTTCGCCTCTCCTTCGGCTCATATCATGGAGAACAAATTTATACTTAGGAGAGTAGTAGCAGGACCTTTAAAGGCTGCTCAGTTAGCAAGCCGATAGCGCTTTCTGTCAGTGATTGGCAGTTCTACTTACCTTCTTCTCTGGCACTATCGAGTGCTGAAGTCAAGTAGTCAAGAACGAATAACTTGATGATGAAGAACCATATATCAAGATTTGGACACTACCTTGGTAAAGCAAGAGCAAAATTCTGTGACGCAACTGCTTTGGAAATGTTAAGACAGGAAAAAAAAAAAAAAAAAAAGGAGGCAATAGTAGTCTCTGGGTTAGTATCGACATGGTTGCTTAGCATTGTTCATAGTTTCGTTTCCGCAAGCTTCCATCCGTCTTATACTGCTGCTGAAATCAAAGCAAAGTCTGATGATATGATGGGAAAAGGACCGGTCTCTTGAGATTGTTGCGCTTGCTTAGTTACTTCTTTGCAATTTTATATTTTATTTATTTATTATTATGATTATTATTATTATTATTATTATTATTATTATTATTATTTTCTATGAATATTCTTCTAGTTCACGAAAATAAAATCCACTTCACAACTTGTTAAAAAAAAAATTTACCACCTGAACTTTTCCAACCAACTTTCCTACATCATCACCATAAATTAAACACTACTTCCAAAAATTACAACCCCACGCCTCAAATCTACGACCAAGTACAAAAACAACAAAAAAAATCCTCCAAAGTCTCTCCAAAGAAAAAGAAAAACGGAAATAACCAGATTTCTATAATTCTCCACTTCTAAGCGTCCCCTAATACTACCATCACAGCAAAGGTTTGTAAGCACATTCCCTATCTTGCTCATTTCGTCGACTCAGCAGTAATCTATATATCTTATGGAATACATTGTTAGACAGTGATTAACGAAGATGGTTTTCATTAGAGAATCTCTGCCTACGGACGAAATGAAGCCTATCACAAGCAATCCGGTGGTTGTTACCATTACTTCTGCTTCCACTGGTACATCCACAAGTATCACCGCAAGCGTCGGCCAGGATGCTGATCCTCCCAAGGACCAACGCCGTGGTAAGTATACTAATTCCTTTTGCAGGTTTCTCAGAAGCCTCTATTTACCTAAATATCTTCTCTCCCTTTCTTGTTAAAGGCTTCCTTTTACTAACATTGTTCGTATCATCGCGGAAAAAACAGGTCAAGCTTTTTACGGCTGCATAATCGTCTAATCAATATACACACATGCTGCCCGGCACATTCTAACAGACAGCATAGTAATTCAACATCTTTTCACCAATGGAAAAATTTTCTTTCTCAGTATGCTGCGCATACGCATCGACTTTTAAAAAGGCATTTTATCTTCTTGGTACTGGGATGAAGAAAAGCACCACCGCAAAAGAGATTCCAGGATCAAGGAGAGAGAAGGGAGATTGCAAAACATCTTCTAGGAAATTCCAAATGTTTTAATCATCTAATCTTTTAATATTTTACCCCCTTTAGTTCCCTAATTCACATTTAGTTTTATAATCCCGAAGGACGCTCGTTTTTTAATTCATATTCCGCTGTTAGTTTGATAAGATTGTTTATTTACTATTTCCTTTCTTCTATTTCGTTCTTTCTAAAACCGTTCTTTATTTTTCTCAGTTTTATATTAGACAAATAATAATCATAATATCGTTTCCCATTTCGCGCTATTTGGATAACCTCCCACCCCCCTTCCTTCTTGCAATCCCCTCTTCACCTCTGTTTTCTATAGAACAATATGCTTGGTTAACGGAGTTTACGAGTCATACGTGTAAAAGTTCTTGTACGAGAAGTCTATTATATAATACCATTTTCATGAAACAAAACTCGTTATCTCGATAAAATATATAAAGCTGTTTATAATCTACGAAGCGTAAGAATGGGGCTGTTTCCAGATCAGAATTGCTTGCTTACACACACACACATATATATATATATAATATAAATATGTATAATGATGTATGCTAGTGGCGGCCGGTATACGTAAAAAAGAAAAGAAGAAAACTCCGAGATCAAAATACACAATGGCCACTTTTGCGCTATGTGGCTTCGCGAGAACACCGAGAATCTTTCGGGAACTACAAGCTGGAGATTCCCATTCAAGCCTTTGTCATCCATTTTCTTTTCGCTCCTCTTGTAACCGTTCAAAGGTGTACGCCATCATATCTAAGTCTAGTTTGGCGGGGGGCAACGTCCTAGATAACGCAAAATATTAGTTCATACTCATCAGAAAAGTTATTGAGATAGTAATGGTAGAATGGGCGGAGATTTGTGCTTTTTACCTCCTGATCCAATCTTCGACACCTGGCGTCCAGGTTCTTCCTAAACGCACTCTCTGCATTCTTAATGACATTCGTCCATCGCTGCTGCGCCTCCTCCACCTTCCCACCTTCGTATATCCCAAGCTTTTGCCTTAAAATCTCGTTCGCTAGTATTAGATAGTAAAAATTGGCAGTCGTGGTTATCGTAGAATACAATTCCATGAATTTCGGCCACTCCATCTTAAAGTCCTTGCCCGGAAATCTTCGCTGTAGTCAGGGAACAAGAATTCATGTAGTGATTCTAATAAACCGGCGATAGGAAGATCGAGTGGTCGGACGCATCTGCTCGGAGCGCGGCCACTACTTCGTCTTTCAGAATACCGATAACGGCAGCCTTGAGAGCTTCAAAGGACAGTGCTCTAGGGTATCTCTAATGTACGCCAACCGTACCTCTTCTCTCGGGTGTCGATTGAGAATGTCGGCAACATGGGTATGCGCAAGGAACTGATGGCTGGGTCTGGCGAAGTGGCGGAAATGGCAGCATATTTCTGAATATAAAGTAGGAATTTGTCGTCATTATTGGGGAGATCCGCGGAAGCCTTCGAGTCTGCAGCTTGTGTGTTTGATTTTCGCCGGAGGATCCAGCTACGAGAAAGAGGAGCGCGTCCACAATCGAAGCTGGAGGATCGCCTTGCAGATGTAGAGAGGAGAGTTGCGCGTGCTGAGGGAAAATTTTGAGCTCCGTTAGGTGCGATGCATCGTCTGGAGTTCTTAGGATCTTGGCCGCTAGGAGTAACAAACTTCCCCGGGAGAAAGAGATATGTCTGCGGCAAACTTGGGGTCTCAGGAGTAACGGGACGCTCGTTGGAATCCGATGAACTAACATCCGAACGTTAGTATATTCTCATGATATTAAAAGCATCCTTAAAGCGAGTCCAAGAACATACGATCCGGTATCATAGTGGCCCGAGCAAATGGCTGGCGGTAATATTCAATTTTTCGCTTAGGTCCTATTGCTGTTTATTTAGCACCAAGCAAGATATATCGTTAATCAACCTTGGGTTACTTACCGCTAACAGCGAACTGAAATAAGACAGCGTCGATCTCTTCTTGCGATTCTACCGGCTCATCAGGGCCGTGCTGCTGCTTGATCTCTCCGAACACACACCTTCTCCACCTTGCGGCCCAGGAACGATCTTCTTCGGCTGCACGGTCTTGTAATAGCGGCTAGCAACCTAGCTGTCCTTGCATCGTCGCCGCTTCCGGATAAGAATTCTTCAACCAAGTGCGTTGCGAAAGCTTCCTGGAGCTTCGAACAGACCGGCGCATCCTCCTCCTCCTCCTCCTGCTCGACTTTCTCCATTGGCACGACCGTATCAAAGTATTTGTCGACAAGGCTTAAAATTTCGGCGTTCTTCTTAGCCGAAAAGCTTTGCGAAGCTCTCGAAAACATTCCCAGGATGCTGGTCAGACTGCTGGTCAGAAACCTGGACAGCTTCTTGGTTTGGATTCTTGACTGGACGATGGCCAGTAATTCTAAGAGGAGAAGGGCCTGGTCGGCATATAATCTGATTCCGGACCCAGTCGCTCAAGAGGTTCGTCGTCGGCGTCGAACGATGCCTCGGAACCATTCTCGTCGCCCACTTTGATTTTAACGTCCGTTTCTCCACCTTCCATGACCGCCCTCTGTCCGTGGAAATCCATAGAGGATAGCTGCCGGTAATAACCAGGAAGACCTCGCGAGGGTTACCGATCTTTGTAGATAACGCATCAATTCTTGACAGCAGCTTTCGTCCTATCTTCCGTTGGCTTTACATCACTACTGGCTCCTGGCTCATGACTACTCGTCGCGGGCTTGTGGGTAACGAATGGTAAAAGTACGGGGATCAAGTCCCATGCAACGTTCGTCGCCAGCTCTTCCTAAAAATCAAAAATTGATGCTTTGCCTTTAGTATCAAGTAAACAGAGACCATCCAGAAAAAAAAAAAAAAAAAAAAAGAAAAAAAAAAAGAAAAGAAAAGAAAAGAAAAGGGAAGATGAGATTGTAATAGAGCGCATACAAAATCTAAAAGGATTTCTTGAAACCCATTTACGAGCTTTTCTCTGTCGCTACTGTTGAATTTTGTCAATCCGTTTGTGAGGTGGGCGTCCGCAATAGTTGTGTACGTGATAAAGTCCTCTGGCTGCACACGAGATTATGTGTCAGTACTGAACTTGAATGTATATTTCTCTCCCCCCTCTTTTCTCTCTTTCTCCTTTTTTTTAAATTTTTTCTTTTCTTGCGAGACATGTACTTCTTTCCCCCGTTCAGTGCCTCCTCTTTCTACCAATGGCTAGATGCTTATCGTCGGTACCTTCAGACTGGAAGCTGCTTCGCGGAGTGCCTTAAGAGACTCATCGGCCGTTGGGGTTGGGACAAATGACGCCATATCTTCCGAGGAAATGGCTGTGGTGACGGTCCTAGGTGTGCTAGCAAAAAAGTTAATACCGAACGGGACGGGAGGTACTTGAGCTTGAGTATCCAGATCAAGCCGCTCGACACGATGATAGCTATAATGCATTGGGAAGAGGGGCTACTCTTACCTTGGAATATAAAGATACAGCGAGAAATCAGGATATGAGGAACAGGCTGTAATGGTTTAAGAGGATAAGTACTTAAGTAATGATTTTTTTTTTTTCGTATCCTTTTAACTAAGGACAAAGGAGGGTTGGATTTTGCTGCAAGCTTTTTTTTTTTTTTTTTTTTTTTTCTTTTCTTTTTTTTCTTCTTCTCTCTACTGTTTTTCGAGTTTTCAATCATTCGGTGTTATTATTATATTATTATTATTATTATTATTATTATTATTATTATTATTACGCATAAGAAGCGTCGTGCTTTTTTTTTAAAGGCGGAAAAGGTGAAAAAAGGTATAAAAATAAGCACTTGGGGTGGGGCTCCGGCGGAGGTTTCCCAAAGTAACACTACTACATGCATGCATGGCAAGTTCTAGAACATATCAACCGGGGATTTTGCTACCAGTCGGCGCTCGGCGTAAAATGGTTAATTCCGGGATAGTGAATTCGCGTCAAATAATGTATGCACTTCCTTAAAGGAGTGAATGAGAGGTTTACGTATACACGGAAGCAATCGACTAACTAATCAACGCGATATAAGAAGCACCGGGCATCGCTACTTCCTTTCACTGAACTATTCGAACCCAGCTTACGAACCCGAAAAACAAGCACAATAGACACGTCATCCAAAGTCCTAGGAAATTTTCCTTTTTGGTCTCGTTCTTGCTCCCTATCATCGTCATTGCGACCCGCAGAGGCAGTATTTTGGAGGTTCGGGATTATATAAAAAGTCATCATGGCTGAGGGCACCAGGCCAGTCAAGCTTTACGTCTACGACCTCAGTAGAGGTAAGCTGTTAACCACCGAGGGGTTGAAATAATATACTCAGAAGATGTAACTAACAAGTTCCCTTGTCTGTTCCAGGCATGGCGCGACAGGTAGACTCCACCGCCTTTACAGTTCCACGAGATCAGATTAATCTCCAATGTGCCCATTATGCATATGTTCCGTTGTGGGAATCTAGGGCTGACCACCGCAAATTTGCGCAGCTAGCTCTCACAAGCTTTGATCGGCAGAATGATCGAAGCCGTATACCATACTAGCATTGTAGTGGGTGCTACAGAATACTTCTACGGTTCGTGGACGGTCCCTTAAAGCAACTTGGAGAGCTTCCCAAATATTTCTTCGAGAAAGTCTAGGGTTTTAACGATTCTATTTATATAGCTATGGCATTCAAAACAGTCGGCCGGCGCGACACATCACGGTGCGCCGATGGAAGTCATAGATCTAGGCGTCACAGCATTATCTGACGATATAATACGCGAGTATCTTGGTAGCATTGAAGCAGATATATACTCCAGAGGTCAGAGCCAACTGGCGCATTCCTCCTTTTGCGCGAAAACCGCACTATGCTAATTTTCTTTTCAACCTATAAATAGGCATATGATTTGTTCATGGTACTTGAGCTCCGTTCACCAATTTTTATGCTTTATAGAGAGGCAAGCGCTTACCAGCATCACATCTAGAACAATTGTAACAATTTCAGCAATGATTTCGCAATGTTCCTCGTAGGGAAAGGTATTCCCGACAAGATCACCGGCCTACCCAAGAAGTCCTGGATACTCCGTTTGGGCAAATGCTGCGACCCACAATCGAAGTGAGTATACTTTCGTGAGGTTTCACTCCAGGAAGCCTACTATTGCGTAAAATCATATAGAATATCTAACCTAGACGCTAGGCCGCGATGCGTCCAATCACAGCAGCTCCACCCGCAGTACCCGGCCCTCTCCCGTCTTCGTCGGCTCTGCCATCGACAAACGGCCAAAGTGGCGGCATTCGCGTGATCAGCAACCTGAGGGAGATGGACAACGCGCTGCAATCGGCCAAGGACAGAGTAGCCGTCGTCTTCTTCACCTCCGCCACATGTCCTCCCTGCAGGGCCGTCTACCCACTCTTTGAGCAATTGGCTTCGGAATTCGGTGCTAAGGCGGTTTTTATCAAAGTGGACGTCGGCGAGGCATTCGATGTCGGCAGCAAGTACCAGATCAGAGCGACGCCGACTTTCTCCACGTACGCAAAGGGGAGAAGATAGATCAGTGGACAGGCAGCGAACGAGAATTCTAAGGGCGGGTGTTAATTCCGCTATCGCCTTCGCTTTTCCGGCGCACCCGCATTGGACCTTACGTCTGCCCATCACGTTGAATTCGGTGAAGAATTATCCGGTTCTCTTCCCCAAGCTTCCACCGCTTGATAAAGTCGTAACGAAGATGGGAGATCTGGGTACGGATCCGGCGGTGGTGTTCATGAAGGAGTTCGTAACCACGAGGCAGACGCTAGCTAGCAACGCTGCCGTCCCTGATCTAGGAATATGGTCAGAATTCGTGGAGAAATGTCTCAATACTATACCACTCGACATATGCTTCCCTGTTATTGATTTCTTCAGATTGGCATTGGTGGACCGAGGGTGTCAGCCTGGTTCGCTGAACAGAAAGGTATGAGAAGCAACCTGCGTCCTTTATGGTTACAGCATTCCTTCCCGCAGTCTGGATTGGAATAGCCATCTAACGAACAACGACTGATATTTTAATAGGTCACAATACAATATCAAGGTCCTAATAGCCGCTGATGGAGACACGTGCCGTACTCGTTCCGCCTCGTCACGCTGCAGTTAGCTTGTAACCTCTTCTCATCGCCGCTATTCCCACTGCAACTCATCATGCCACCGTTATCTAACTGCTCGTGCTGCTGATAACATCGAGCCTGCTTGACGCAGCCACCCGCAAAGCCGCGTCGCCGCCTCGTCGCTAGCGTTCAACCTTGCCGCATTCAACCAAAAAAAGCGGTCTGAAGCGACTGAACCTGCTGCCGCTGCGGGCTCTCCGACGACGACTCTATCCAATTAGTCGCCGGCATTATCGAAGCCATAGATCGTGAGCACTCTGCTGCGGAAGAAAGTCA
Source organism: Pezizomycotina sp. ARF18 (assembly GCA_002224055.1). Lineage (NCBI taxonomy): Eukaryota > Fungi > Ascomycota > Pezizomycotina sp. ARF18. The sequence goes on from AZLU01000242.1 coordinate 36,981, forward strand.
ATCCAGCGAAACGCTAAGGGCCTGTTGCTGAGCTTGGCGCTGCTGATTTACGGTGTGGACATCAAGGGCGAAATGGCGGAGCTGGTCAGGGTACTTGACGCGGGAGATCTATATCGAGCATCGGAAAGAAAGGCTCAGCTGCGCTACTCGCTGCGGATGGTGCGAAGCTGTGCAAAGAGGTTGGGAAGAGCTAATTATTAAGGGTCTGGCGAAGAGTTGAAGCGCGAGCCTCTCAGTGCACTTGATAGGTCTTTTGCGTTTTATTTATTCTACTTTTTTTAGTGATAATTTTAGAAGCGCAGTTTCTTTTATGAGGCAGGTGTTTATGTTCCTTAGTGTTCATAGCAACCTCGCGATGGTTTCTTCGTATAGACGAATTTGATAATAGATCTTTTATCCTGTTACTCACTAGCCCATTGAGAATTTGAATGTGACAAAACAGAACAGGCAAGTACTTAAGTACTTAAGTAAATGTGATGAGGAAACAACATTCGAGGTTAATCATGATATACACTAAAGATGATAGGCAATATATCTAGATTTAGATAGATGGAGACTATAGGATCCCACGAGAGGAAGCAGTCTGTATTATCGGGGTATCAAACAGCACTTGCGTTGATACCTTAGCTTATGTACATTATAAAGTGTATAGAAAACAAAGGCACGATACCGATATACCTTCAAAAGCAGAAGGAAGAAAAGAATAAGTGCAGTTTTGCCTGAAATGCATATGCAACTACGTAAATATAATGAACCATAGGTAAACAACGACTACGGAAATAGAGTGACCCGTAAAACAACGCAGCTTTAGTTAAGAAAAGTGCAAGCATGCGAAGGACGATGTGAATTTTTAAGAATATTAATGATTTTTATTGTTGTTTTTTCCTAGTATCGATGTTATATGTGAGAGTATCCTAGCCTGGAGGCATATGGTTGAGTGCCTCCAGGCTAAGGGAAATCTTGATGACCTCTCTGTTTTAATCTTATTATGAAAATTTTTTCTTTATTTCCTTTTTAATTTTCTTTCTTTTGATCCTTTGAAATCATCCCACAAGCCATTTCTAGAAAAAAAAAAAAAAAGAGACACTTTGAAGATAATATCAAATACTGAAGAAATAACCTTCGTTTGCTTTTCTTTTCTATTCTTGGCTCTTTCTTTTTCTTGCCGCTTAACGGCTATTTCCAGCTCCAGTTCGTGCAACTCTTCCTGGACAGCATTGGATATAGTCGTATACGCTTTGGCTCCAAGCCTGCATTGACCAGCTTCGACATGCTGCAAGAGGGCAGAGCTTGAAGAGAAACGACTCATGCAGCCGGGGCAGCTTAAATACGGGAAGAATAGAAAGATTAGATCAGCGCCTTCGATAATCTAGCGGATCGCCAATGGGAAATTAGACTTACCGGAAGTTCTTCGCCTGATGGGTCGAACTGTTGATGTGTTGCTCGAACGAGAGAAGATGCGGGAATGATTTTTTGCAAGGTTTGAAAGGGCAGCACCAAGCCTATTTCGGTATCGGTAAAAAAATTCAGAAAACCACGTTAAGGAATATTCCAACCAAACTTTATATAGGGAGGATGGAGTTTAAGGAATTAAATATCTCAATGTAGAGAAACAAGGAAGGGGGGGGGGGGCTTTCTAACCTTCTTCTGAGGATCATACCACTCGTCTGAAATTTCGATGTGTTCATCATGGATCTCCTCACCCTTATCGCGAACATCGACAAGCCTGACACGAGGCCTTTCTTTCCCTACAACAGACCCACTGGGAGAAGGGGCTGGCTGAGCCTTGACCGGGCAGGAGCCGGGGCGTTTGCGGCGGGAGAATTTATAACGGAGCTTTCGAGATTGGAGCATTCGAGACAGGAGTAGTGAGAACAGGCTTCAAAGGCGGACTCATAGACTCGGACGACGAGTCTGCTTCGTGACATTATCAAGGCGCAGATTGCTCATGGCATCCTGAGACTCTAGAATCCTCTTGTAAATATCCGAACGGCGGAAGCCACCAGCACAGAGATTCCCTTCGGCATGTTGCAGCAGGCCGCTTGTGGTTGGGAACTTTTCGCCACAGCTCGGGCATTTGGTTTCGTTGCGTTGACGGTGAGCCTTTGCTCGTTGGAAGCAAAGAAAAAAAAATTGTTAGCAAACAGACAACTTTCTTCTCAGGACAATATTAGATTCAGTTGATATGACACATATGAGAGCATAGATTGTGTTCTATAGCACGATTTATTGCTTCGTGCAATCTCCTAAAACGACACCCACCTGCTTCATGTGCAATTGCAATCCTCCTTCGCTCTTGAATTCCTTCAGACAGACGCAGCAAGTCATGTGTTTGTCACTGTTCAGTGGTGCAAAGTGAGCTGATCGTAATCCTCAAAGTCCTCGTCGCAAGTAGCGCAGTAATTGTGGGTATCCTTATTGGCAGTCTTGTGGGCACGAAGCTGGGGGCAGTGGGAAAGACTCCTTGTACCGCTTGCAATGCTTGTGCTTGCATATCAAGTCCCTCCTCTTCCCTTTGTCCTCCTGGATTTCGACGGCATCGGTGACAACGCGTGGAGAGTTACTGTCATCGCTGTCGTAATCCGATTCGTCGGAGACGTAGTGGACCAAAGGAGGAGGCATTGTGAGATGTTGTGGATTTCTTAAAAGATATAGGAGGGAGGCGGGAGGGAAGGTTAGCTTGGTGATTCCAAACGTCACAAATATAGGAAAATATACGCACAAATGAAGGTTCACTTGGAGTTGGTTGAATCGTGGGGGGATTGCAGGAAGAGAAGAGAGGGTTGTAATAAGTAATATTTACGCGTGGGGGCTTCTTTCAGCTATCAAAGCTTGAGTGAGACGCAATCGATAACGATAACGCGGTTCTTGAGGAGAATAATGAAACAGAGTGAATTGAATATATACACTCGGCAAATCTCCCCCAAGGCAAGCTCACCAATATTAGCAGTAGCTAGTCTCGATCAGACTCTCCCGTAGAACAAAGGGCCTCCTACAAAAATAGAGAATACAAAAGATGAAGAAAAATGAAATCAATAATTGGGAGAAATAGAGCGGAGTACTACAAAATGAAAAAAAAAAAAAAAAAATCCAAAGCAAGATAGCCCTCTTTGTTTTTTTTTAGAATATATATTATATTATTGTTATTACTATTATTATTATTTATATGCATGGCGGGTTATAGACTTTGTTGGAAAGGATGTTATGAAAAAAAAAAAATAATAAAAAAAAAATAAAATAAAAATAAATAAATAAATAAATAAATAAATAAAAAATAAATAAATAATAAAATAAATAAATAAAAATAAAATACACTTCCCTTGTCAGACTTCGTGAACTTGATTTTCGTTTGTTCTCTAGCTAGCAATAGATTACTACTTAGCCTCTTGATCACTAAAATAAGGATCTTCTATCTCCATTCAATTGGCTATTTGCACTTAAGAATTTTATTTTTCTCTTTGTTCCAGCAGCAGATCGATTTTTGTTTCACATCTTTTCGTAATTGCTACGATACTACTAAAGAAGAAAAGAAGAAAAAGGAAAAAGCAATTGTGCTCCCCGAATAACTGGTGATCTCGTTCTGTCGCTGAAATCCGCTTAAGCTTATGATTCATTGATCACCTTCCAACTATGGATCTGTGCCCCTTTTTTTTTTTTTTTTTTTTTTTTAGAAAGTTAAAATAATAAATTAAAATGCTGTTACGGATCCCGTGTATCCATCCATCTCATCTGGTGGGGGCCGACCTCGAGATGTAGATGGAAAAGGTATGACTCTTTTCTTCTGGACCACCGCTTCATGGAATGCGGCAAAGGACGACGAGAGACTCAAATTGCAATGGCAAAAACATCTACATTGCAAGTTTGAAGTATTTACTTGGTAACAATTGATGGAAAAAGTCATCCTTGAGCATATTTGGGAAGTTTCTCTATAAATTATTAAGCAGAGTCGACGTCTCTATCCTTCAAGAGTCAGAGAGGAATCCTTTTCTTCCCAGATTGTTTTCTATATCTCACCTATTAGCTACATAAAATACATTTCAATACTTAAAATAGCTGCTTGCTAGTTGAATAGGTACTTTATTTGATTAAGACAAAAGAAAAAAAAAAAAAAAAAAATGGCGACCATGGCAGCCAACACCAACGATGAGAAAATCTCTCAGTTGCTTAAATATTACCCTCACGATCCAAAACATTCAAATGTAGCCATCGCCAGCTGCAACACAGGCTTGATATCGTCCCGGCTGGAATATAGCTCCAGGTTTTAAAATTCTGGAAATTGGATGCGGACAAGGAGATTGTAAGGCACATTGCTCTATCGCTGCCTACCTATATTCACATATTATTCACTCTTCAAAAAATATTATAATATAATTAGTAGTATAATCGTGTTCGTACGAATAGTTACTAACTCAAGTCTATTGATTTTACACCTAGGTACTATCGCTCTCGCAGATGCTGTTGGGCCGGATGGTCAAGTTACCGCGGTTGACCCTGCGGACCTATCCTATGGTAAACAAATAGCAATGATTATAGTAATAATCATTGATTACGATATCGAAATATTATAACGTCAGGTAATCAAGTAAACGCATCCTAAACATATATGTATTTTAGGATCACCGTACACCCTCGGACAAGCACAGTCGTACATCTCGAACTCGGAGATCGGGTCGAGGATCAAATTCGAGCAGGCAGACCCTTTAAAGTTCCTCGCTTCCAACCCAGATCTGAAATTCGATGCAGCGGTGTTATTCCACTGCATCTGGTATTTCCCTGCGCCGGAAACGTTAGCTGAGACACTTTCCGCCTTGCGCGGAAGGGTCCAGCGGGTTTTGATCGCTGAATATGCGCTAAACGCGACGTTGCCAGCGGCCATCCCGCACGTCCTGGCCGCCATCGCGCAGGGATCACTCCGCGACTCAAAGCACAATGCGGAAGCGAATATCAGGACGCTGGTGGCGCCGGCCAGCATTAAGCAAATTGCAGAGGAAGCAGGAGGTTGGAAAGTGAAGTATGACCACCTAAATTTATACTCCAGCAATTTTTTTTCCCTTCTTTTTTTCGCTCTACAAAATATATATAAGGTATCATTGAACTAACGAAACAAAACCTGAAAAAGATCCGAGGGAACCCTAGTTCCGAATGAAAAAATGTTTGACGGTAGCTGGGAAGTCGGAGGCACGCTTGCCAAGGACAGTACGGTGGTGAAAACAGCCAGCGGGGAGCTCCCCGGAGACGATAAGCGTATGCACGTCATCAAAGCGCAGCTTGAGGCCACAAAGGCGGCCCTCATACATGCGGGAGGCACCTCAAAAGGTGTGAGGACCATGGATGTCTGGTTTGCCGAGTTTGTGCAGTAAAAAATGACCATGACAAACAGAAAAAGGAAAGGAAAACAAAGCCTTAGCTTTTATCTACAAATTGGAATAAGAACGGCAACATTTCTTAGAAATGACTAAGAACATGCCTTGAGAATCACAAAAAGTGATACCGTGAAACATAGAAAGCCCCGCAGGTATAGCCCAAGGGTGCTGTGGGTTCTCTTGAGAACTAATTTTCTTTTTTTTTTTTTTCCCTCCCTACTTACTCTTCTACTACATTGGCTTTCTTGCCAAATTTACCCCACTTGGAGAATTTCCAGGGCTCGCGGGTCTGAAGTGCCCTCCTTCTATCGTCCTGGTCTTCGAGTTCGGCCTGCATGCCGATTTTATTCTCGAACCGGCTGTACCCAACGTTCTTCATCTTTCTATGATAAAAGTAATTGGCGGGGAAGCTTATCAGAGCCAGGAACGAGAAGCACACAGGACCAATAACGTGATCCAGGCTCCAGTCTTTAAAAAGGAAGAAGGCAAAGGCAAATTAGTTTTGGATTTTTCCAGCAGTTAAATGAAAAGAGAAGACAGAGGGGGATGCAATTGCGTACAAGCATGTGGCAATTCCCATCGTAGTAAATTTGGCCTTTGAAGATGGTCGCCTGCGCGGTTCCGTGTCTGGAGCAGGTATAGCTCCAGAAATCGTGGAAATTGTTGTCAAGCTTGAACGTATAGGTTACGTACCCGGCGCTGAATTATAATTGCCTATTAGCTTCTAGCCGTAATTTATGCTCTCTTGATGGTATAAGGCTTACTTACGTTGCTCCGAATCCGATGCCGTAGAGGATTAACATTGCTAACGAAAAATATTCCACCCTCTATCGAAATATAAATCAACCGATTTAGTTAAATCCGTGCAGAGCAACCCTCTAATTTTAAAAATAGATTTTGGAAAATGTTACCGTGAAGAGGACGTAATAGCTTCTTGCGTTCCGGTAGATATTTTGTAACCATAGGCCGAAAAAAACGACCATACCGGTACCGCAGAACCTGAAAGTCGTTTCGTTAAACATTTTTCAAGATTGTTTTAGAGCATAATGCCAGAAGAATTTCACAACATACGCTAAGATCAAATATACGCCCTTCATATCCATATCGGAGAAATACGCTCTCACTCTCATACCCTCGTGGCGGAGGCCCTGGGTTACTAGATCCGGCGGCTGCACGGCCCACGTACCGGCGCTGAACGTCCGCGGGACGGATGCGGCGTCTTTATACGGTAGGTAATCCATCTTGTACACCGCAAGCACGAGTCCAAATGTCGTTGCCGCCGCCGCGGCTACGAAAAAGTACAGGATCGTCCTCAGGCGTGCCGTCGCCCATTTCCCGCGGATCATCGTGGCTTTATACGTGTGGAAGAGGGGCGGCGGCGCGAGCGCGAACATTATCGGTTTCTCACCTGCGCCGTAAGTGCTGCTGCGTGACCTCCCTCCCGGCGTAGGCGGTTGCGACGGGGCTTTTTATCCATCGAGGAACGCATGGCTCTCAGAGGCGGGACTTTGGTAGGTGATGCGGGTCCCCTGAGAAAGGGATTCCTCGTCTGAGATCGAAGCGATCGAAGAATGCCTGGTATGTGCACGGCTGACCTCCTGCTCGAAGTTATCGAAGATTTTCGGTACAGTGAACCTTCGTCGTACGCGTACTGCGTTGGAGAATGTAGAGGAGGTGACGTTGGTGAACCGCCGGCGTTCTTCTTCATCATCGGAGCCGGCCCTCCATTCTATTTATTTGATTTCAATTATTGTTATTATCTTAGTTATTTTAAGATAATTCCTTAAGCAACTCTTAAAAGTCCTTTTTTTGAAATACTGAGGATTTATCTTCGTGGATAAAAAAGAATGGAAGGGAGGCTGTGAAAAAGGACGGCTTTTGGTTAAAACGTGTGCGCTTTTGTATTTAGCTCCAGTTGCTATCTACTTGGTATCTTCTCCAAGATCCCAACAAATGCCTTGATCCTAAGCTCCTGCGGCTGAGAGCAGGTGGTGTTAATTTCTGAAGCTTCGGGCAATTAGAAAGTCGGAATTAAGATAAAAGTCCTCTCAGATGCCAGTTCGTAAATAGAATTGAGCAAGGAATCCATGAACTCAGATCAAGGCTTGAAGAGAAGGGGGTGAGAGGAAAGGTTAAAAAGTTCGAAAGAACAGAAGAACAAAGAACAGAATCGTCTGTTCGTTCCATTGCGTCCTCTATTTGAGTATTTATCATTTTCTGCGAATTTCAGGCGATGATGCTTCCAAATACTTTAGTTTAACGGCTTCTAGGGTAAAGTTTAGAATACGATAGCGACAAGTTGTCGCAGTAGCGGTTTAAGCTGTTGAGCTCTTTTGGCGCAGGATGACCGTGAGGCTGAGCTGCAACCGACGGAGCTAAACCCCACGAAGAACCCATGCAGCGTCTGTGTGTCTGCGCATGCAGGTCAGCCCTTCCAGAGCGAGGGAGGAGGGGAGAAAGGAGAGAGCCCCACTATCCAAGAAAAGTAGTATAAACCCTGCTTATAGAGTCGCATAGAATAGAATATTACTGGCAAAATTGAGTGCGCTTTGATAAAAGAAAATAAGGCGTTGTCTCATGGTGGGTTTTTGAGGGATTGATACCACAAGACATGGACCTCCGATATACCGAAATAAACAATCTCTTGATGTGATTATTTACAATTACTTTCATAATCAATACGATGTTATAAAGAAGCAGTAAGAGGGTAGAATACGAATATATATAAGAGTTTCCCGATGGAAGATCTCTATCCCTTTCGATATAAACATTTGAGTTCCGACTGAGGGATAAAAGTATCATGAGAAACAACAAAGAAACAAAGAATAAAGTGGGACAAGGTTTTCATTTTTATCCTTGGGGGAACGAATCCTACGACACGAACAAACGTGCAAGACGACGAAAAGAAATCATCTTGCTCTCAGCTTCCGCAAGCCTCTACAGGATCGTTTTCTTGATCGTTGCTAATTGTATTCAATGTTTCAAGAAATAGCTACAGTAGTGTTCTCATAATTCGATATCAACCCGCACGGTTTTAATATTCCTCAGATTACCAGAGAAAGAATGTTAATAAACTAAAAAAAAAAAAAAAAAAAAAAAAAAAAAAAAAAGCATTAGTATTCCATCGAAGAAAGAGCCAGGACCTTCTCAGGTATAGATAGAGTAAGTGATGAGGTTAAACTCAGCCGACTCCTTGGCGATATCCTCGTTCTGAGGAAGTTCATCGCATCTCGACCAAATTTCCACGGATCTGCTGAGAATCTCCTTGACAGCTTTAACGCCTTCGACGCCAGGCGGGAAGTCTTCCTTGACGACGTGTCCGACGCTATACTTGGACGGCGTGGGTTTCTCCTTACTTCCTCCCGGCTGGAATAATTTACCGTAGTAATCGTCGTAGTCCTTCCAAGTAAGTACGAGATCATACGGCACGGGCCTGAACACCGACTGGAAAGCGTCCGTGTTGACCTTCGCGTGCCGTTCCAGAGTTCCAGAAGTCGTCGGACAACGGATCCATCACCATGCGGTCCTCCTGAGAGTCAAAGTCGTAACGTTCGGCGTAGGGACGGGATCATGTTGTCATCGACCACCTTCAGGTCCTGTGCTGGGATCAAGCCCAGATGCTTGCGGAAGAGGTGGCGTCTGAGGGTTGCGGCAAAATGGGAGGCAACGTATTCCCTACCGTTCATGCGGGAAGCGAGCGGCGTAGGGTCTTCGATGCAGATGGCAATCTCGCTGTCGTGGTCACCAAGCTGGCTTCGGTCTGTATTTTTCTCATGTTAGTTCCCTTCGTTAGCCCATAAGCATGTATATCAGTAAATAAATGATGTTTACCGTTCAAGTTGGCGGAACCGCAGATAACAACCCTGTCGTCAGCGATCATAACTTTGGTGTGCACGTAAAGCTCCTCGGTCACAAAGGCGTCGATCTCCGCCGCTGGGTCGCCAGCCCACGGTACATCTCGGCTACAAATTTGCCCGTGTTAGCGGTGAAAAGATAATCATACATATGATAGCTCCTTCTAATGGGAAGACTTACATATCTCCACCGCCCAACATAGCGCAGCCGGCAACGCTGTCCCAGACTCCGAGATCCTTCTGACCGTGCGAAGCTTGCTGCCACTTCTGATACTCGCCACCCTTTGTCAATTCTGAACCCCATCCCGCACCAATCTTCGATTCCAAATCAGCTTGAGCGCTTTCGTACGTGACGCCGGCAGACTGCTTGATCTGGCTGAATTCCGAAGACGTGTTGATGCGGTCGTAATTTCGGAGATTGTAGAATCTATATAGGAAAATAAAGTTAGCTAAAAATTGCATTTTATACAGCTTACTATTCGTCGATGGGAGCGTGAGCAAACCTGATGTAATCATATGCATTGATGCCCTGTTTAGAGAGTCGCTCGATGATGGAAGTGCCCTTTCCGCCACGGCAAATCGAGTCATATTGGAATTCCTATATATCTCTCTTTAGCGATCAATCTCCTTCATTTCAAGTCTATTGGATTACTCATTTACCATGATTGCCCTCGTTCCGAGAGCCTCCTGTTCTGCAGGTCACCAGCAAAGGCCGGAACTTTTGTCGAAATGTCAGTAACAGTAGCTAAGATATTGGGAAAGAGGAGAGGATACATACCTGACGGCATAATCACGATTATTCTAAATTTCTCGCGGTTCTGGTGAGCCCTCACGATACGGTTCACGATGGACTCTCCAATCTTGTTCTTGACAATTCCTCCCTCGTTCCAGTATTGGTGATGAAAAATTGTTCTCAATGTATATCTAGCATTTTCGGTGGTTGTTATTAGTGAATGATATTGAAAGGCTAAGACACAGAACGTGTTTTATCGTAGCTTGTCGACTTACGAAGTGCTTCGCGTTGGCGATTATATCTGGTAAACTAAATTAGCGGGCTCATTCATAATTTTGGCCGGACGGTACGTAGTCAGAAAACGTACCATAATAGGCATTCGCAATGGAATGTTCAGTCTGAGTGCCATTGGACCAAGGCGAGCAGCTGCGGAGGATTGGCATTGAACCCCGAGCGACTGGTCGTCGTCCCTATTGGATTGCCCGTAGCCTGGAAATAGCGGCTCATGCCATGTCCATGTCCATGTCCATGTCCATGTCCATGCTCTTGCTCTCCCTCGTATCCTCTCGATCGCGGCGGGGAATCATCACGTCGTCGGTCGTCTCCCCTCTGTCGCGGTGGAGATTCGCCTCGTCGTCGTTGCGGCTCTTCTTCCTCTGACTCGTCAGAATCGCCCCCGAACGCCAATGCATCCATATCTCTATCCTTCCGCCTCTGCTTCTCCTCTTTCCCTCCCTTGACACGGGCCGCCTCGAGAGTCGTCCGGCGATTCTCTCATCGTGCCCTTGAGATCGTACGCACCTGTGAATGACCCGCCTTCGAATCCTCCAGTGTCGCCGGCGACCTGCGTCAGGGTCATGGGCGAAAACCTCTCGTCTTTCCTGACTGCGTATTTCTCGCCGTAGATGAAATTCCAACGGTCGACGAAATGGATCTTGAGGTCTTCCACGCTGGGTCCCGTAAAGCACAGGGCTACATCCGACCAGCCCATCCTGGAGAACTTGGTCCTGTCGAGCTTGTTCTGCTGCCATTCGTCTACGGTATGGAAGTCCATAACGCTATATTTTCAACCAGTTAGCTGGGAACGTTGAGAAATGAATAAAATGGCCTCAAGGAAATTGGGTTACGTACCGAGAATTGTTGTAGTCCTGTCCGATGAAGAGCGTCTGGGAGACGTCTTCCGGATGAACATCGGATATCCTATGCTCGTCGTATCCCAGCGGCCGAAGCATAGATCGAGGCCACCCATAAAGGCAATGCCGCCGCCTTCGATTTCTCCATCAATGAGGCAGAGCTTCTCATGGTGTGCCCAATAAAGCGTTACTTTATCGCTGGAGATCTCCTTGGTGAGAGCGGCCAAGGAGACATTACCGGACGTGACGGCATTGGAAACAGCTTCAGAGATCGAGATTCTGTCAGGGAGATGGTCCGGATGTCGCATGACGGCGATATTAGGATGAAGCACCTCGAGTGCGTGTTTCGTATGCGCTGAGCTCAGAGTGAGCTGTGAGAATAAATACTGTTAGCAACTACCTAATACAAAAGGATCGCATTGATTTTATTGAAAATAACTAACCGCTTGAGTGACCTCCTTGTACACGATGATATTGATTTTCACTCCGCGTAGGGCAGCAGCTTGAAGCATACGGTCGAGGCGGTAGTTCTCGTTTTGCGCAGGCGGGCGACGGAGGTAAAGCTCCGGAGACAGCCACCAATCCAGAATCCAGATGCTCTTGCGGGCGCGCTCAATAGCGCAACTGACGGCATAACAGTAGTCTTACCATCCACGAACCATTTTGCAACATTTCCCCGACGAACGGTGGCAAAGCTGTTGAAGCGGTGCTTGCTGCGCATGTGATCGGGATGAGTGCATTGTGAGCCTGTATATTGAGAAAATATTGTTAGTTGAATCACACATGATAGACGATGAAGCAATGTGATTGATCTTGACCTACCAGTATGAGTATGAAAATGGCTCGTCGCCTCGGAAGTATTGGTAAGCGTTTTTGCGATTTCGTTAAGCGACGACTGGAGAGCCGACGGAAGCTGCTCAAGAAGGACTTAGCGGGTTTGGAACGGCCTGCTCGCCGTGCTCTTGCCGCTTCCGCTGGCATCCAAACTCGAGGGAGGCCTAAAGTCCATAGTAGGCACGGGCCTCTCGCGGGCGGTCCGCTCGGTTCCGGCTTTGGATGATAGTTCGAACCAAGAGGATTGTGAGGTGCCGGCTGAGCATAAATTGACATGTCGGGGTTTCGCACGTGGCCATCTCCTCCACGGACTGCGGCGGCGCAGCAGCAGCTGACGCGCTGGTGCTGTAAGATGACGTAACGCCCTGCTCGTAACCGCCGCTGGTCCCAGCAGCGTACGACGGGCTCGAATAATCGGCAGCCGGTAAAGCTCCCGGCATCGACTGGTGCTCGTACGGCGCCGCCTGCGAGTGGAGTAGCTCTGGTGGATGCTTCCTGGCCGTAACTGCGACTCTTGCGTGTGAGTGCTCTGACTTCCGAACGTGTCGTCTCCGTAGGAAGTAGAAGACTGCGGCTGAGATCCGTACGTCTGACCTCCACTGGAATACCGTAGTCTCCGGTTCCGGTATGAGTCGTGCCGATATGATATGATGAATCCTGCGGGGGAGGCGCTGGGTAGGAACCCGGAGCCGGGCTTGACTGCGGGTATTGGCTATGGCTGTAGCTGTCCCCCGCTGGCGGAGCTCCGTAGGGCGCTGTCGACTGGCCAGGGGAATGAGACGGATAGCCGCTCGAGTAATCCGTTGAACCGTACGTGTGGCTCTGGCCGTAAGCACCGCTCGAGAATGATCTCCAGAGTATTGCCCAGAAGCCGTATCGTGCGGGGACTTCGGAGGCACAGGAGGGTGCGCGGAGCTGTCACCGCCGCTCCCGTATGTTCCTGGAGTGGTGTATGACGATGGGATCCATAGTCGTGCTGCGGAGTAGAGCCTATTGGAGGCGGCGGGGGCGGGTAGCCCGTGAATTCAGAGAACTTCCCCCGTAGCCCGATGATGCACCATACCCGGATGTATACTCGCCGCTGCCGGACATCGAGCGGTGTTGTTGCTCGTAAGAACCACTGCCTCCGGCAGGATACGGCGCCGTTCCTCCTGAGGGTTGGTACGTTGGTGGCTGATACGCGGAACTATCCGGGTAGCTTTCGAATCCTCTAGAGGTCGAAGTGTCGTCAACCCCTTCCTCCTACGCTTTCTCAGCCTTTTCTCGTTCCTCCTGGCCCTGCGTTCTTCCTTGGTTTCCTCGTATCTCCTCCGCGGTCACGATGCTCTCTGCGGTCCCTGCTGCCGCTTCTACCCCACTGGATCTCGAGTCTCGGGACCTCGACCTCGAGTGGTGATGGTGGTGGTGCTTCTCCTTAGAGGAGCTTCTATGGCTATCCGACATTTCTGCGGATACAACGTGATTTTTAACACTGAGTAATTACCTATCAGCCGTATCAAGATGTAAGCAGACCGGAATTTATAAAAATAGGCTTCAGTATACGCAGCGAACCTCTCTTACGTACCTAAATGATGATGATACTTTTCCTTGAATGTGATAAATAAATAAGAGATTATAATAGAAAGTAATATAAATGAATTGGAAATTGTAATGAGGTGACAATTGCGTCAACTATATATATAAACTGCTTATCTTATTAGTGTGCCTCTTTTTGCCGTGAGGAGTCGGCGCGGGACAGAGGTGCGGGGTAGAAGAAAAAAGGGTGGTGGTGGCATGGTCAAGTAGCTGCGACTTTCAGCTAAAAATCAGCAATTGGAATCGTTCTAGCGCTTAGCTTAACGTAGCCTTCTCTTTTTTCCCCCAATGCAAGTTCTCTATTCATATGAAAAAATCTCCATCTGATGAGGCGCAAAGACGCATTTCAGATCATGACGATGGCGATCTATCTTGAATTTTGGGGGGGGCAGTGTTATGCAACTCGTTCAAATTGCGACAAGCTAAGTTGGGACACCAAATCTGTACGTATGCGGCTTCTTCCACCTTCAGCTGTTTTAAGGACATGCGACGTGGACAATTCGCTAGAATATCTCGATTGCAGCGGCCATGGCAGCGAACATATCACTCCTTTAGAGCTTATACTGTTGTAGTAAATTCAAAGCGACCGAAATTTACAAAAAATGTGTATGCCTATATACGGTCCTAGGATCTCTCCTCATCCTACCAAAGAGAGCGCCTAGACCATTAACCAGAAATTCCGAATACCATTCCCCTCTTCTATTCAAATTGTAGCGTCATGAAGTTGTATAGCTCGAATCTAGCTGCCCAGCCAGAAAATTTGATCCGCCGAACTCATAATCTCCATATGGTTCTTCCTAAAACCTGGTGTAGGACAACCTATATTTTTAGAAAAGAAGAAGAGGGAGAGAGGTGTTTTAGCGCTATGCACTGGAGAGATATGGTGAAAAAGTTGCTATAGTGGTCTGGCTAACCATTTGCCGCGGAGGTTAATATTAACCCACGTAACTAGTTAGTTTAAAAACGTTCGTTAGTACAACCCAAACACTGAAGGTCTCGGAACTTTGCTTCCAAAAATATATCGTACCTCCGTCCTGGTCCACTTCCTTCTCGACGTGAGTGCCTGTGTTTAAGACAACGAAAGTTGTGATTTTGTCAGCTATTGTTCCACACGAGGGGTTTTTTTTTTTAAAAAAAAAAGTTTTAACCAGTCGGCTGGGGTGTTCTCAACTGAATGCGATCGCGCTCATAATGCCATCACCGAACTAGTGGTAAAATACGTTAATTGTTGTCTCTAAAATATGAAGCTCAACTTGACAATATATATATAGAAGCATCTTCCTGGGCCATCCAACTTACCTTCTCGTTGATAACTGCCTTGAAGCTGTATCCATAATTCTGGATAATCTCGTACAGCCTGTAAATGAGCGGCTAAGCGGGGAAAATATGAGCAATTAGTATCTCAAAACGTCCCAAACCTAACACAACATTTGCCAGAGCCCCCCGAAACACCGCGACTTTGATAATATACTCTCTCGGCGGCATCTCCACCTGACCCCCTCTGTCCGGGAACTGCGTGAGCTCCTTCAGTACTCGGAGCGTACGTCCAGAGCCTTTGCCAAGCGCTCGACGTCTTGCTCTGACGCTGGCGTCTGGCGGTAGAATATTGCCCTGCCCCCAAAAAGGAAAAAAGGATTAGCTTTTTTCGAGAGCATGCGGACTAAAGGGGAAAAGAAGGAAGGAGGTCATTCAAAGACAAGAAGCTTACGCTACTGCAACCTCATCGCGGTCCAGGATCTTTGCGAGGGCCTCGAAGGAAATGCCCTTGCCCTGTTTCGCTTTAATAAGCGTGCCGGTGATAGTAGAACTCGAAGCCTATAGAAAGCAAATGCTGTCCCGTTAGCACCATATTCATTACTTTGCTACCATTCCCACGAAGCAACTGGGTGAGAGTTGAATCAAGTTGTTCTTACGGTTTCCGCAGGCATCTCTGAGATTGTTGTATGGATTTATTATCTGAGCTTGAAAAATGTGTAACTATGAGATAGATACCGCTGTTTAGCTGGTCAATTGTACTTCGATATGAAAGACGAATTGTTCTCAGGCATACAAGAGTAATTCAATTGGACCTTACCTTTTCCAATGGATTTTTATATACTTAAGTAGGTAATGAAGGAATGGGAGATATTAATTAGGAGGACGGAGACTTAATTAGTAAGTAAGCAGTAATGCACTCCGGGGATGCGTCATCGTTGTGGTTGAAAGAAATCACCGGAGGGGCCTAACAGGGGATACACGCAGCACAACACACACTGAGTGATTATAACCAAATCCCAATTCTCCCACACCTTTTTTTCTTTCTTTTCTTACCAAAGCTTCATCTCGTATCCGAACTCTCGACTTCTTCATCTGAGTCCTTTTTTTTTGTTCGCTCCCTATAATATTCCTTTATAATCAAAGGTTACTTACGATAACATTTATTTATAGTATGAAAAAGACAAAGAGTGTATAGTAAAAAAGAAATTGGAGCTCATTCAGAGCTTTTGATTCCTTGAGCTGAAGGATTAATAATAATCGACTTAACTTCTCTTTGAACGGTCGAATATAAAACGCGCTTAGTCCATTATATATAGATGGCCATAAGTAGGTTCTTTCCCAGGCTCTAGATCGAGAGAGGTTGATGAAAGACTAGATGTTGCTAGGACACAGCCTCAGAAACTCGTGTCAATAATTCTACAATAGCGATTTGCAGAGCATCTTGAAGTGGCTTAATACTTTACGTGCGATTCATTGATGGCACTGTGTAACAATCGATCATCGATAATCGTTTTTACGGAATTGATTCCTCACTTCATAAGTCAGGGCTAGGTACAGCCATTGACACGTAGCAGCACTTTAAATAAGATGACTATATGAATACTATATTGTTACTCGATATCAAGTTAATCGTCCACATACTCCGGTGCAAATGGATTTGGCCCAATGTCTTCCGGGTAGTATTTTCTTTGGTAATGGGGAGGGGATGCTGTTGCAGAGGTATTCGACGGTGCGGTGCAATGAACCCCATTCGAGCGTTCTCCGCGATATCGCTAAAGGTCTTCCACATTGTCGAAACGGCTCCACGTCTTCCTGGGGCGAGACTGAGCGCCTGAAGAAGTGGAGCTTGGAATGATGATATTGGTTGGGAAACAAGGGGTTCCATGACCCACCGGACAGCTTTATCCAGTGCTTCCTGGGTTTTGATTGTAACCCCGGCCCATATACACCAAACCCGGTCTCATTATTCTGGATACGCTCCCAGGACCGTTTGATACTATCCACCTTCAACAAAATTTCAATAATAATCAAAGAAACACTCCATATATTTCCCTTGGCACTATACTTTGAGTGAGACTCAGCAATTCTTTCTGGCGGTTTGTAGAACATGCTTCCCGTACGAATTGTCGGTTGAGTTGGAGCTCGAGTGGATGTGAAGACGAGCGGATGCACCAAAGTCGGTTATTTTAATGATCGGGGATCGTTTGTGCCCTCCTCTGTTCAGATTTTAATTAATAAAATTCGACGATACTATCATGGGAGTTGGTACACTAACCTTGGTAAAGTAAAATATTAGATGGTTTTAGGTCATTGTGAACGATTCTATTTTGATGGAGATATGCAAGACCCGCCAACAGGGATGTTGACGTATTTATCAAAAAACGGTTTCCGTTCTTCGAACAACTTGTTGATGTTTTTATAAATGGGGTAGGATTTTTCGTAGAAAAGTGTCCAGGTCACACTGCAATACGGTCAGCCAAAGTCAAGTTCTTCCGGAGTCCTTATTGTCAAACTTACGTACACCATGGCGATGTTAATAAAGCCACACCTTCAACTGTATCTTGTACAAACGCGGCATACAAAGAGATAGTATGTGGGTGTCCAAGACTTTGGAGAAGAGCTACTTCATCATGCTCACTTGGCAAGAAGTCTTTGACTTTTTTTCTGCGAGCAATGTTCCACAAGCCAGCTTAACGCATCGTACAACGCCGAATCCTCCGGCACTGGTAGGCTTCGTATTATCTAGGTTCCGGTTCTATTTAGTTCCTAGAACCAATATGTAGTTGGGGTTGGATTGCGTACCTCTTTCATAATTCGTGACTTCATTCACTGCTAGTTGACTAAGTATCCCCGAGGTTAAATCAACATAGTGAACTTTTGATTCAGCTGCTTTTCTATAAAAGCCTTTAGTAACTTGTAGACCTGACCTGGCTTCGGCTTCTTCATGTCGTCGGTTAGCATCTGCGCCAACTCCGCCTTCAGCGTGATCGTTGCCTGCAAGAGGGCAATCTTTAAAGAATCCTCATCCCTCCGAGTCATAAGGTGACATTCTCTGGCAATATCGATAATGTCCCGGTCTTGCTTCAAGACCCCAAGCGTCGTAGATCTTGTATTAAAAGGCTCACGACGTGGGATGGACCCCGCCCTTGGTTGTTCATCGTCCCGTTAATTTCACACTATTACGAACGGCAGGAGATACTATCCAATTGTTAGAATCAGGCGATCTTAGGGGCTTATTCAGCAAAAAATAAACGAATGCTCCTTTTGATGAAAGTCGTGATGTGAAAGTTGAGTCAAGTAAGATATGTGGCTTCGGGGAGACTTTGGAGAATGAATTATGTCTTTCGTTCGTTTGTCCCCTCGGAACTATACTCGGGTTTACCAAGCTCTTCTTCTCACTATCGAAGAGTCTCCACGATCTCTCTCTTTTGCTTTTTCAATCTAAGGACAGCAGAGATGTAGTGCATACGTACCGAAAAGAAAACCAAACGAAAGATTGACAAAATGGTTTCCCCACGGGCAAGTTAACCCTTGGGTAATGATAACTTGAGGTCGAGAGCTAAAAGCCGATGGATACTTCTCCCAACAAAAGAAAATGAGATAGTTCGTAGTTTGATTTCGATAAGAGCTACCGGAAGAGGGGTGGGCGGGCTGTCTGAATGTTTCCCGCGGGCGAGTTAACCCTTGGGTGCGAACTGCTACAAGATTCAAGAGCAATCACAGTTGAGAGAAATGGTTTGAGCGGTGATCGCCGAAATCCTTTGTTCGAGTTCAGGGCGCAGAAAAGGAAAAGCCAGAATGCTTGAGAAAAGGTCTCAATGAAATTATGAGTATATTTCGATATTTTCGAGAGACTTAAATCTGAGAAGTTGAAGTTCCTTTTTCGTTTTTCTCTCCTTTCCTTTTTTTTTTTTTTTTTTTTTTAATATATATATATATATATATTAGTTTATGTTATTTGATTGGAAAAAATTGTATATACACTGTCAGTGAGAGTGCAGGAGAAAAAAAATAGAGGGAAATGAAAGGGTAAGAAGCTATAGCTAGAGGTTGAACAGATAGATACTACTAATAATCGTTCACCTAGGTATACTTCCTATGCCTCTTTGGCTTTTGTTTCATATTCTTAACTACTTCTAGTACATCTGTAATAATCATAATTGTTGCGCAATTCTCCTCTGCTGTCCGAATACAATGATTCATAGTTCTTTCGTTGAGCGACCTTCGAAACTACTCAACGAAGCACGAAACCAGTTTCAAAACGTCTTTATAACTTTTTAATATCTTTAGGAAGGTTGATCTCGCGTTTGATGTTTTCCGCGAACTCATATTCAACGTTTCCCATTGATTCCTTGCCTATTACGTCGATTACTGTAGACTAAATCTCCAATACGTTCGTTTTTTCTCGATCTTTCTCTCTCTCACGGCTTTCTGGACTTCAACGAGCTCCTACAACAACCAATAAGACTATCCGTCTGATCGCGAGCGTTCTGATCTCTATATTCCCTCGGTCTTTAAATACTCAGGCTTCTACTGCAGAGAGGGCAATAATTCCTTAATTTCTTATTCCGCTAACGTACTTATTTCCGCAATCTTCATAAAAGTCACTTTCGAGTCGTGGATCTCTCTCTTTCATCATAGGTATTATCCGGAGGTTTTCTTGCCGAAGGGGAAAATTTTCTACATATAGTTTCAATACCGTCGTCCGTTTTTAGTTTTCCCTTGGTCTATAGTGATCCTTTGTTTCAACATGGATTCTAGTGTAGCGGTCAACCCAGCGAGAGCAGAGGTAACGCGAATATCCTGAGTGGTATATTATGGTGCATCAACATGCTAACTTCTAGGCTCAGGCTACTATGGAAGCGGCCGTACAGTCTAGGCCTCCGGAAGCGAAACCAATCATCAGTCTAACAATAGATAAGGTTGAACAAGCGTGCAACAACCTCTACCTCCTTGTTGTGGATGAAGAAGAGAGGTTTTTTGTTGTTAGGGTCATGTGTGAGAACTGTACTCGAACAGAAAAGTTTCCCGCGTATGTGGTTCTTTATTTTGATGACGTGAAGAACCTGAGACGGATAATACATCACAGAAGACAAAAATATTTTGTGAAATTTACAACCTCAAGAGTGCCTTTCCATTATATTACAAGTCCGGACCTCGTGGTTGAGTCGCCAGCGCTCAAAACCCTATCACGACTAGCCGTAGAAGGATGCGAGGTGTATATCATAGCGTGGCAGACTTTAACGTTGAAAGATATTATCACAAATCTCGGCGATGTGGGGCGGCGGCCCGTAAGTGCACCCGCCAAGGGACCAGTTTTACGGGTTTCGGGATCATTCTCTTCACTGGCGACGTATCGTCCAAGAAAAAAAAAAAAAAAGCAATATGAACTCGCTCTTGGTTTAGTCGCCGAATTATCGGTGACCTCGAATGTCTTGGTAAAACAAGTGACCAAGCCAAGTGGGCTTGGAAATAGACGTCGTTCTCCGTATCAACGAAAAGGTTGCGAAACAAAAAGTAGTAGAAGACTACTTCAATATACACCAGGGCAACGCGTAATTTTAGATTTTCATAAACGAGTCCGGCAAGGTAGTTCCCATAAAGGACATATACCTAGAGAGCATTTTTCCAAACAAGAAAAGGAAAGATCCCAGTAATATATCTTACACATGAGTTCGATGGAATTTTCGTCCCGGAAGGACCCAAACGTTGCGTATTGAAAAATATGAGATGCTTGCCGGATGAAAAGATTTGGAAGACAGAACTACGGGGCATTCGAGATCTAGGTAAAAGGGTAGACAATATGCGCCACAAATCATACGCGGGCCCCGATTTCAAGCACATGTTTAGCCGTGTGCCAATACCCTCGTTTCCCAATTAACCTTTCAGCTAGTGAGCTTGCTTGTCTCCATACTTTAAATCCACCAAAGAATTGCTGCCGAACATGCCCTCACCAACCCGCAACGTATTGCCATTATAGAGGGCCCCCAGGAACGGGGAAAAGCACGACGACTACAACTATTGCCGAGACCTGGGTCACCGCTAACTTAGGCTCGCAAGTCCTTATTTCTGCCCATTCCAAATACCGCCGTAGATGAGTCTTTGACATGATTCATAAACATAGGTCTCGATAAAAGCTACAGAATGTTACTCGTACGCTCATCAATCTTGGAAGCTGACAGGGAACTACCACATTTGAATTTACTCTATATTATTATCAGATAGCACGCGAATATACTGCCGGCCCAAAGGTTTTTTATGAGAGGTCGCGCCAGCACCGGACTGGGCAGATGACAAAAGATGACTCTCGAGATTTTCAAGAAGAGTGTGGTTCATCACCGCTAAACTATTCGGCGAAGCAGACTTCGTTTTTGCACCAACCACCGCCACCGGCGGCAAATGCTTCCGGGAAGACTGGTGTAGAGCATCACTAGTAATCCTTGATGAGAATTCACAGTGTTCGGAACTAAGTTTTGTTATTGCCCGCCACATTCGAAATGTGAACCTTCTTATATACGTTGGAGATATAAAGCAGCTTTGTCCAATGTCGCCAGTCCCTCAGGAGCGTTTAAGCATAACGGAGCGGCTAATGAGATAGGTTATCCATCCCATATGTTGACCATCCAACATCGGATGGCGCCAGCCATTTCCTACTTTATAAGCACCATGTTTACGGTAAATCCCTCATCGATGCAGAGACTGTGAAATTAGTAAACTCCGCCGAGAACAGGAGAGCAAGGGCAATAGCGAAAGCTGTTTCGGCGTTGAGGACAATATTCTGTGGATTGATTCTGGGATGAACAACGAAAGAAAGTTTGAATATTCTTACGTGAACGAAAAAGAGACAGGCATCGTAGAGCAAGTCGTTAGAAGGTTACGCGATCGCGGCGTAGCTCCAAAGAAATGGCCGTAATAACTCCGTATCTTGCGCAAAAATAGTGTTTGGAGGTGCAGCCGCTTCTCGAGGACTATATACGTGAGGGACTTACATGTTCGGTGGTTGATAAACGCAAGGAGCGAAAATGATATGGTGGTATTATCCTTCGTTCGAAGCAATGCCGACGATATAAAAGGCTTCTTAAAATCAAGTCATCGCGGAAACGTCAGTCTAAGCCGTGCAAAACGCTTGCTGGTTATTGTTGGGGATTACCGTATGCTCGGAAAGGTAAGTTTATATTGCCACCGTCGCGATGTATTCTTTGGGATAATATACTGATAGGAGAACCGTGGATACAGTTATGCTCGGGGGAAAACAAGGTCAAGTACCTCATGGAACTTTGCAAATATCTCCAAGGCAGGAGGGGAAGACTTTTGTGAAACGATTAAACACCACGATCAAGCTGTTACGCGAACTCTTTTCTCTTCTCTATATTATTTCAAGCCCCAGAGCCAAGTAAACTCTTCTTTACGATATTACAAGCCCTGTAGAGTCAACTAAACTTCTCTCCCTTCCTATTTCTTTCTCTATCTCTCTGTTTCCGGTTCCTTTTATATCGATTATGGTTCGATGAGTAGTGTAGTGTATTATAACTTATATCAACACAATACTGACACTAAAAAACTGAGTAAAGTATTGCCGTCACTGCATTCCAGCCCCGTCAAGCTCTCTCAACACCGTATTATTTGGTACTTAAGTACTATATATGTTGGTGGAATTTGTCCATTTTTAATAACCAAATTAAAAAAAAGGTTTTTTTTTTAAAAAATTTAAAAGCAAGGGTAATATACAAAAAAAAACCAAAAAATACTTTTTTAATTTTTTTTAGTATAATAAAGTATGTAATTTTATAAGTTGGGCTATATTATAAAACAACTAAAAGGTTTAATATAGCTTTAATATTTACGGTAAATTAATAAATATTTAAATTTTTATATTATAATTTAAGATATAAAATTTTTTTAATATAACGTTAAAATAAATATTAATTTTTTAAATATAATATTTAAAAAAAAAATTTTGATTTTTTTAAATACATTATATTAACTTAAGGTATTAAATTTGTTGATGTTAGCAATAGCCATGTGTAGTCTTATTATTGGATTGGTTAGAGTTGTAGAATAGAGACTCTCGATATATATTATATATATATATAAGTACGTTACTATAAGGGCCCTCAGTGACATTATAAGGCTTAATTATACGGTTCTAAGATTCATAATCGTATTTTATAATAACACTTCGGCTTAATTATAGTCTTTAAGCTTATATAAAAGATTTTTTTTTTTATATTTAGATTATTATAAATCTTAAAGAGTTTATTTTTGATTATAATTATTTATATTATACGAGATCGATTTCTTTAATTTTATAAAGAGATTAAAGTTATATAATATCGCGATAGAGGCATCGAGACGCGTTAAACGCTTTTTTAATATTTAATATAAATTAATTATATATTTTATATAATATATAATTTATTTTTTTAAGAGTTTGCTTGCTCTTATTTTTTTATTTTAAAATAATAGCTTATTTTATAAGCTTATTTTATTTATTTTTTTATTTAATTATAACTGTCTATATTATAGATTTATTAATAAAATCTTTAAATTAATTATATTAAACTAATTTATATTTATTTAAAAAAAAAAGTAGAGTAAAATACTCGATAAAATTCTAAACTTTTATTTTTAGCTAGTTTTTTAAGATTAAAAAAAAAGTGTTATATAATAGAGTATTTTTATTTTCGATCTATCTTTTTTAATCTTTTTTTTTTAATTATATTTTTTTTTTTTTAGATTTTTTTTTAATTTTATTTTTTAGCTTTAA
>AZLU01000243.1:0-59728 GCA_002224055.1 Pezizomycotina sp. ARF18
ATATCCTTGGAGGCCGTCCGCGGAGAGTGAGCATTCGCCCGGCGGACCATCCAGAATTTCGCCTTTTGGAGAGCTGGGGTGGGATAATGCTAAAGGGAGAAGGGGGAAAAGGGTGAGAGTTTTGTGATTATCATGACTGTTCGCTTGAGATTCTGATTTCTAGTAATCGATGAATGTATAGGTTTCTTCTATTTTGTACAATAATCTAGGCGAATGCAGTTTTCGTAAATGAACTGTGCTGCTTCAAAGTGAACTGTAGCAACATTATTGAACAATGCTAAGAGGTGAGACACGGTCGTCTTCCATCTTTCACACTTTATTATCAGAATAGAGCAAAAAAAACTTTCACGCTATAGTTGTGTATCACCTTTTTACTGAGTTCCACTTGAAAAATTACTGCGAAAGACTAAATATCACTATTCAATAACCAATAGCTCTATCACGTCTTAATTTCGAGCTTTCAGCTCTTTGAAAAACCGACAAAGCGCCCCAGTGAATTATTAAACAGCCTCTATATTACCAAGGCAAAACGCTACGCTCGTGTGTAACCCTTTCTAGTTACTCGCCCAGAGACACAACAAAAGCACTTCGACAATGTACTGTTAATTCATACGGTCTACGAGTATATGAACATAACATTTTTTTGTAGATAATCTTGTGACAAACTCAAGAGGACTACTCTATCATTGCTTTAAGCACCTAGGCGATCTAGATTTGTGATGATATCTGATTGGAATTCGCACATGGAAAGCGATAAGTTAATTGGGGAGAAGTCATGTCGACAGATTCTGTAGTTTTTACAAGGATCCATACCACGCAACGTTACGGGATGTTTCGACCTAGTGAAAAATTTTGCTCTACCTGGTCAGAAATCAACAAGTAGCACTCTATATACCATTTACCTACCAGGAATCTCTCATACGATTCAGTGATGTATTGGTTATCATATCTGTCTAACAAAATTCCTCATTTCGAAGGAATCCTTGTACCAGAATGTCTCAGTTCGAGTCTGGGCTGAATCATATACAATTCTTTTTTTTTTCTTTTTTTGGTTTTTTAACATAAACCAAAATAAAAGTTTTGAATTTTTATGCAATACGACTTCTGGTTAGAGCTCGCGGTCGAGGTCTTATCAATCTTCCCCCTTGCTTTCTTTTTAAGATGTTTACCGCGAAGAGGCTCCTGGCTGATATCACGACGCAAGTGGTAATATCATTGAGCAAGACGTTTCAAAGGCGTTTCATGGCGTAGGTTGAAGAACTATACACACGGTCCGATGTACGAGAAAGATTTGTATCGCGGGCGATGGCATTCGAATTATAGTTTGGCCAATTGTCCGTATTCCCGTTACTTATTGTGCAAGAAAATAAGCAGATGAGATTGTGTTACAGTCTCTTATTTATTATGGTAATGTAATATGATATATATTTACTACTCGAGGACGCAGACCTTATTTTGATATTTCTTGGGGAAATATTCCAGGTTGCTCAGCGCGGAGCTAGGGCCAAACAAAACCAATTCCGCCTCTTTCCAAAACCCTTCAGTAATCGATAGTCGCATTTCCGGATCCGGAAGACACGATCATGTCCACCATCTCAGAAAGAAACCCACCCTCCTTCTGGGAACACTTTCGTAGTCGTTTGCGGTCGCTAGTACCGAAGTGAGGTAGCCAGGGTGTTTTGTAACGGTTGCCGGTGTCAAATCTCATGCGGCGGTATTAGTCCGTGTTCCTGGGATACCTTGAAGCGGTATAGTTCGAATACCGGCAGGAGGATGTATTTGCCGGGTGAGAACTGGAAGACCGACTCATCCAGAATGGGTTCTAAGCCTAAAAATGCTTCAACCGCTTGCGCAGGCGGCGCCGGCATCTGCAAGAGGCTGATGCTTTGCCGATAATGCGCGCAGTCCCAGATCGTGGGTTCGTGGGCGAGAGCGAGAATTTGAATATGCTTTGGTAATCGTCCAAGCCCGCTTGCACGCCAAGTTACCCGCGTCCGAAACGACGTTCATCAAGTTTAAGGCTTGAAAATAATGAATCGGTGGTCCGCTGTTTGTTCGCTGAGGCGGCATACGTTGACCGGCATACGTCGACAGCGCTCGCCGCATGTTGCAACAGCTTCTTTGCATCTCCACACGCCCTGGCTGCGGGGTCCACTGCGATATGGCAGTGTGTCATACGTTCATGGTATGAGAGCGAGGAAAAGAGGCCGTCGTTCCGCAAGAGCTCCGTTACGTCGTGCAGAGAGAGGGTAATTAGAGAGTAGTATTCCCGACGGAAGACGATCCTCGAGACTGTCTTTAATCGCCGCCTCGGGGATTTTCTGAGGGCTGCTGCCGCATTCATCGAATTTTTTCGAATCTCGGTTTCTCTAAGCACTGCCTTCGCCCTTTCAATAGAATCGATACCGCGTTTTGGTACTCTAAAAAGCGTTCAGCTCTGATCGTGTGGTGAAACTAACCTCCGGAGTATGTGTTTCGTGGGCGGGAAGCTTAGTCCACGATGAACCGGCGCGGAGAACTCTGTTCAGCATCGCTCAACACCCAGTTTGATTCGCTGGATTCAAGATACAAATTTTTGAAATTCTCCTACATTTTCTCCCTTCGGCAAGAAAGTCTCCGATCCTACAGAGTTTTTTATAGTCTTAGAGCTGATCAGTACTGGACTTTAGATATTATCATATCTAAGGAGCCTACGGCGGTACAAGAAATGAGGTCTCCCTTGTGGCACTCGTGTTTCTAGATTTCTCAACGTCGCTCCTCAAAATAGTGGATGGGAATCTAGAGAGACAAACAAAAATTCGTTCTTTCTAACTCTAAGCGTATCTTTGAGGCTCCATAATTCTCCGCTGTCAAAGGAGTAAGCGCTGATAATGTGCTAATGGGCGAAGGATTCCCTTCAAAACTAGCTAACGGCCTAAGGGCAATATTTCTCTCCACAGGGTGGCGATATATTCTGTTTTGAAGTCTTGGGAGCTCATAGAGTGAGACTAAGAACGTCTTCTTCAGCCAGAGGAGCAAGCTTCATGATGGCAACCTTTCTAGAATAGATAGATATTAGAACGTGGACGTTGAGGCCGCCATCAAAGCGAAAATCAACATATTTATCTGTAGTCTCCTCTCACCACGGATAAGTGATGAAATTAAATATAGCTGGTTCTGAACGCTTTCTAGCTTTGTATATCTTCGATAACACATTATATTTGCTTGTCCGTTAGTTTCGTCGAGAACCGCTCTAATTTCGATGTGATCGAGACTATTAGCCTTGCTTCGGTGGAAGGTATTGCCTCTGCTCTGCGATATGTAGGAGCTTTTTCGAATGACCCATTTATACGGCTCCGTCGAGCCGCGATAGACCTTGAAGTACATGCTTCGAAATCTATGTAGGAGGCCTGCTCGAACAGTCCGTTTTGACCCACATTTTATGGATTCGACGGCGCAGAAGGATTTACCAACTCCGATTTCACCTGTAAGTTCGATAAACTTGCTTTTGTAATAATAGCCTTGTTTTCAAAAACCAGCGTCGGTAACTTCTGCCGAACGTTCGGTCTTGAATCCCTCATCGTTTCCGTGAAGCGTTTTCGAGAGCTCCACTTATTGAACCAAGTTTTCGCCTTTTAAGGATTAGCGGAACGTCTTTTGAAGTACCATCCTTCTGATACAAACAGGCACGACTCAATCCTCGATCTCAACCTCAAATCAATAGCCTAATCCCCTTGGACTTCTATAAGCATTTCCGGACATCATGGACTACTTCCGAGAGCGATTGAGTTTCCAAGAGCAATGAATCGTACAGCCAGCCATGAAAATGCTCGCAGTCGTGATGTGGACTTATAAGACATGCCTATTACCGCTGATTCCTCAGCCTCGATGAATCGGTACAGCGAGGTTTCGAGCCAATGATTCATCGACATTTGCAGAGTTGCAAGAGTTTAGCACAACTATAATTATCCTATGCATATAAAGTAGCTTCGCAACTTTTATCCAGACACATATCTCCTTCGTTCCACATTATCCTCGCAAATAAAAGCCAATTCGGCGCTGGGAAATAATTTAGCACTCATGCAGTAAATATAAACTTACCAAATAGAAATTACTGGGGATTCATACGTATTCCTTTTAGAACGAACACGGCCATAGACGTCAAATGGACGATATCGTAGTAACCCAGGCTTGCTTTGAACGCAGCGCTGTAGCACTTCCCGTCCCTGGCCGCATGCCTTCGAGGAAGCTCCGGACTTCTCTCCCAAGCTGATATGATGTTCGCGAGCGGTGTAAGGATGATGCGGCTATCCAACATCGCTCAGTCGACTTTGGATGACCGTCCGCGAGACGACGTAAGGAGATTTAGAGTGTTCGTAGTCTTAGTATGGCCAACGTTGAGCTGCGTTAGGGTAGGATCCCTCGCTTGAATTACCGCCGAAGACTAATATCCGTCAGCAGGGATGGGTCAGATAATAGCTCCCAAGGAATAGAATGGATCGAAGTGTCCTCCTTGAACCTGGAGACAGCCAATTCTAGACTTGATGACTTGTAGGGCACTTCGAGCGCTTCGAACGCTGGCTCCAGCGAGGTGAAAAGCGAACAGCGTATTCTTCGAAGGCGTGTCTTTACTTGTAGCATTCGTGTTCCCGCGAGCGGGTCGTCGTACGGGAATTTCTCGAAGTACCACTTGATCGACGCTTTCACTCTTACTTGCGTAGATTTGATTCACAAAGACGCGAACTTCTTACCCTCGTGCTCCATCTCGACAGGCCATGTTCCTTCACTACCTACCACGGTCGCTTTTAAATGCGCGCGAATTACAGGAATATTGCTCATTTCATCCTCGGTATTAGTATTACTGAATTATGAAATAAGGGATGAAAGCGCAAGGGTGAAAGCAACACACTGTAGCAATTTATCAGTTCCAGTAAAGAGGATAATCATCAGGACTCGGCAAGTTTAGAGCATATTATACTAAGCCTTCGATGTTTACAATACAGTGAAATGCATGGTCCCGCTCGAAGTCACCGAGAGGGTTTCCAAGCCTTTTTTTTTTGCCAGAAAGAGCCTACGGGCGTATTCTCAGTTATAAAGTGTATAATATAACCGATACAATGCATATATCAGGCCTCAGTGCGAGGTTATACTATGTTAAAATATTATTTCTTAGGTAGTAGCTTTTGCAACTGACCGGGTGCTATTTGCATCTATTCTCAGCTGGCGGTCCAGTGGAGCTGACTATTATTGCTAGTATATTTTCTGGGGAAACTACTGTATAGCTATGAATCTCTGCTGTCCACCGTCTAGCAGTGGAGGAGTGCACTGGCAGAGCACAACAGGGTAAGCAGCTCACTAATCTAAGGAAACTCTACGTATAAAGCGTAATCTCCGGCCTGATACATCACAGCGCTTCGCCGTAAACATGTCTAACTTGTCGGTAATCACTTGATTTCAAGATCGGGGTCATCTTTTCTTTTAAAAAAAAAAAGCCTTGTCTAGCAGTAATCTTTTTGGTGGTAAACATGCCAATATATATAGCGCGCACGCTACATAGAAGAATATAGAGCGGAAATACGTGTCGTATGAGACCTTGCCTAAGTATTTTTTCCCTTGCGCTGGGACAAAGCTCAATATATTTAAGTCTACTAAATTAGTAGGGTTAAGTTTTGATGTATACGGGTATATATAATTTTCCTATTGTTGTTTCGGGTTCACATCGGAATGCCTCGATACTAGACATCAGAATGCATGGTCACAATATTCACGAATTGAGAGATAGGTGAAGATGTATATAATAATAACATTGAAATCTGATTCTGCTAGAAATACTACATAATAATACTACTAATACTAAAGCATTAAAAAAACTTCCTGATCTCTTTTTTGTCATCATGCTCTTTTCTATGCCCGCCATTATCGTAAAAACTAAAACAAATCCTCATGAAGAAACGATGCATCAAACTGAAAGAAACCACTCGAAAGTAAACAACTAAGATCAAAGTCCCTCTAACTAATTAGAAACAACACTGCTACCACCCTTCACCCCATTCCCCTGCCATCAACTCCGCTCCCACTGGGCACCGGACTAACACCCTACTCCCAACCCCACTACTACTCCTCCCCGTCCCCGCCAGCAGCGCACTCTTCGGCACCTTCGGCGTCGGCCTACTAACGAGCACCTGCATCGGACAAATAACCTTCTCAACATCATACCCTTCCCCATTCTCATTCCCCCTAACCGTAACAAGCGGGAACAAAACTAATTTCAACACCGCATTCTCCGCTTCCAAATCCTCATTAGATATCCCCTCGCTACCGCGATTATTCATGCGGTTTGACGCGAACGCGACGGTACGGCCGATGGAGTTATCCGGCGCTTCCCATGAAGTACTCCGCCCGCTGCGTGCGGAAGTCGATGGCGAGCCGGACAGCGTGGTTGATTACGTTTCTGAGGGAATCGATGACTTGCGATTCTAGTGGACGGTGGCGGGAGGAGGGTGTAGAGGGTGTGGTAGATTTCTTGGACTACGGGCTCCGTAGCAGCCGGTAGCGACGCTATGAATGTTCGTCTTTGTGAGAGTAGTTGTAAGGTTGTAGCGCGCCAGTGGTGTACTGCCGATGGCGGTCCGGCTTCTGCGAGTTTTTCTTCGAGGGCTTTGAGTTTCTTCCGCTCCTCGGATTCTAGCGCGAATAAATACCTGCAGAAGATTAACCCCACACGAGGCTCATAACCATAGCCATGAATACCTCTCTCCTCCTAACGCGATCCTGCAGTAGCGTCCGTACGTCGGAACCATCAAGTAGTACGCTCTCGACGAGGTCTTAACCGCTTCGTCAGATATGGAATCGTAGTCCACGCAAGACTTCGTATCGGAAAACTTGGAGAATTTAATGCACCATTGCTGCACGGAATTGAACAAGTACGTGCAACTCCTCGCAAAGTAAGCTTCGTCTTTCGGTTCGAGGTAGCGGTTCATGGAGCTGACTTTCGTCTGTAATTTTTTCATCGCGGCCTTATTGTTCGCGAGCTCTGTACGTAATTTTCGATCTCCTGGTCTTTTTCTTGTCCGGCCGTACTTAACGATCGAGTAATCGCGTTCTCAAGTCCGGCAGAGAGATCGGTGTACTGCTTCTGCAACTGCGCGTGTTCTCTTGTCAATTGATTAAGCTGCTCCCGTTTCCGTTCGTAACTAGTAACAAGACTAGCTTTATTGGCCGACAGCGTCTCGTTCGTAACTCTCAGTTGCTGAATTTGTTCCGCCAACGTCTTGTCTTCGCGCTTCTGCCAGTTGAGATCTGCCGTAAAGCTTCGATCTGCGATTCCCGCTCTGAGACGGCGAGGGAACGTATCTCGAGCGCTTCGACGAGTGCGGATCTTTCTTGGATGTGCTTGTATATCGTCGCTCGAGTATCTTCTCCGACGCGGCGTTCGTGGCTTGGAGTGAAGCGTTTCTGGTCGTTCAGCTGCTCGATTTGTTCTTGTAGCGCTTTCATCTTCGATTCCATGTCGAGCATCTGAAGGGATTGGCGGCGACGCATGTTCGCGCTAGGCGGCCGGGCGGGAGAAAGAGGTGTTTGTTCGTTGTTCCATGGGCCTCCTAAAACATCTCACCTATCATCAGTCATCACTTCCTCTTTGTATTAGTAACAATGGCTGGTACTTACGTAGACTTCACCCTCACCATCGTCCGCCCTACCTTTCCCTTCCACGGAGACTCGAGCGGGGCGTAGTCGACCTGACCGGCGGTGTGGATATGCCGAACGCAGCTAGCGCCGCCGCGGTCCTATTAACGGGAGTCTGCGCCCGCTGATTCTGCGGCGTCTGCGATCGGGGTTGGTACTGCTGCTGGTACACGGAGGCGTGCTGCTGCTGCGGCGAGAACGTCCTTTGTTGGAGTGCTGCGAGGAAGTATTCGAAAGAGGTGTGGTGGACAGCGGCGTCGATCTGGCTTGCGGCGACATCGTGCGTCCTTGAGAAAGAGCTGTTGCCGCGGACGCGATGGCAGCCGAACGGCGGTCTGCTTCGCGGCTTAGTGGCGTATTACGGGCGCTCGTGCGAACAGGTGAGCGCATCGGCGTGCCGAGCCTCGTCGTAGGTGTCGTGTCGGAGGTATTAATGCTTGCCGGTAGGGGGTGCTGCTGTTGCGGTACTGAATTCGCACGGTGAACGGATTGTCTAGCTTCGGCGAGTACCCTCCGTCGCCCTCCGTGCTTCTTCCTCATAGGATCCATGATCGCTCCCGCTGCAGGTGTGGTATTCCTCGATTTCCTGACGTAGAGTATTGGCGGGCTTAACTTCGGACTACCCTCGGGTGAACTAACGAGGAAATCTCCGTCGGTAAATATCGGCGATGGAATGTTGCGCTTTCTTTGAGAGGTGTAGGGCCGTGTAGCTGCCGGAGCGACGAATTGCTGAGCTGTAGTGATAACCTAGAAGGAGAATAGTATAAGGTATTAGGGTTGTTGTGTGGAGAAGTGGTGATGAATTTCGAGTGGAGTGATTCGAAGGACGGGTTCGGTGATGTGATGGTTTCGTAAACCAGGGTACTGATCCTAAGAGCGGCGAGGTTTCTCGACGGGATCGTTCGACTTGAGCGCTTCGTTAAGGAATCGACTGAGGGATAATGCGAAAGCGGCGATGGAATGTCTCGCTGGTAGTACTGCTGTGCCGCGTTTATCTGGAGTCTTTGCTGCTGTTCGTAAAGCTGCTGTAACCTAGCTTCCTGTTCTTGACGCTGTAATCTGATCGCCTGTTCGTGCTTTTGCTTCTGTACTAATTCTTCGTGAGAAAGTCTATCTTGCTGCTCCTCTTCGTGTTCTTGTTGTGGTTGGGGTTGCTGTTGTTTCCTTTGAGATAGTAAAAGTTGTGAGAAGTAATCCTCGTCTGATGGGATCTTCCGCTTGTGTGACGATCGCCGCGATAGCTGGAACTGAGGAGTCGAGAACTCGACGCTGGGCTTCTTATCGGCGACGAGTGGAAGGACGTTGGAATCGAGTTGGAATGCTTGTGGTCCCTCCAAGGGAGAGGTGGTCGGCGTCGCTGCTCGCTGCGCTTGCGGACGTTGATGCGGTGGGGCGGCGGTAGAGGAGGCGGCGAAGTGTCCGAGTTGCTGCCGTGAGGGGTCGGTACCGCTGTTACTGGCCCTTCGAGCGGAGTAACGGGGGTCGACGGTAGAGGCGATAGGGGAGGAAGGAAGAAGGGACGGTCTCTTGCTGGGCCTGTGATTGTCGACGGGTGTTAAGCTGGGACCACGGGCGAGACATCTCCAGCACGTGGGCCCTGGACGGCGGCACCGCCAAACGCAACAGAAGCGACGGAAGCGAAAGAAGGGAGGCTGGAAAGGCGGTACTCGTGGCCGGGAGGGGAAACGCTCCTGCCGTCGCTGTGCCTCTTGCGGCTCCGTCTCCTAAAGAGAGGTTCCTCGTGATTTTCGTGGTCAATGTGCGGACGGAGGAGTTGTCGTTGTTTATCTTCCCCTTCTGCCTTCTCCTGGTTGGTGTTGTTTTTGTTTTGTCTCCTGCCACTCCAGGTGATGAAATTTCTTGAGGCTGGGGAGGTAACACAGCCGCTGCATTACCCGATCCGGTAATATCACGCGATATTCCAGAATAGGAAGGTACAACAGGCGAAGGTACGGAATCGGCTAACTGGGGAGATACACCACCTAAGGATGGTGATAGCGCGGAAACAGCCGAGAAGGGTCCAGATATCGTCGACATTGGCAGTGAAGATACTGTAGATATAGTTGACATTGCCGCCGATCGCTTACCCTTACGCGGTCGCCTTCTCATTGAGTCGTCTGCTTTGAGCGTAGCAGCGTGGGACGGTCCAGCTTCGGCTTCTTCTTGAGTGAGATCAACGACGTCGTCGAGGCTGAACGGCTCAGGAGTCTTAAGCGACATCCTGATGTCATCGTGTCTCGTGGGCGTGCTTCCCACGTTATCGCCTTCGTTACCGCTGCGCGCAGCATCAGGGAATAACACCCTATTAACAGGCAATCCTGTAAGATCTGCATCCTCTTCATCGTCTATAGCATCCAACTCCGGAGAGAACAACACGGAGTCATCTTCTCTCGTGGTGGAGTATATTGGCGCAGGTTCATTAAACGGATTATACGGCGCCAGATCGGGTGACAGTATATCCGACGCGGGTCCAGAATACTCGCTACCCCAATCGTCATCGTCATCGTCGACGGCATCGGGATCGACTCCCTCGGGGAAGACTTCAATTCGACCATCGGTGGTTCGAGGCCGTAGTGTTCGCGCGACCAGGATACTTCGATCGTACCGGTCTCCTGGTCGTAGTGGACGTCGATAGCAGCGGGCTCTTCCTGTTCGATGTCGTCGTCGTATTCCGGCGGTTCGCGTACGATTTCGATGACACTTCCGGAACGTGCGGAGCGGCGGCTGGATCTTCTACTACGTCTTCCAGCAAGCACGAGTGCGGCCGCTGGCGTGATGATGTCGTCTTCTTCAATTTCCTCCGGCGATATGGATAGGTCCCTTGGTGGAACAGCTGGCGGTCGGAGTAGTCTGTCTTCCGGACGTGATGATGGAACACCAATGATCGCAAGGCCGAGACCTTCCGTTGGCGTGATATTCCTGTCGTGCTGTTGTGCGTGACTGGGTTCTCCGAATCCGAAGTCGAACCCTGTATCCACGAATCCCTTGACTGGAGATGGCGAAGCGACTTCGTAAGGTGAGGCGCGGCCACTGGACGGTAGTCGGGCGAAGACCTGGTCGAAAACGTCCGAAACCGGCGTAGCGAGGGCGTCGGACGCTTCGGAGTAGCTAGATGACGGTCTGCTTGACGGCAAGCGCGTTCGCGGGGTTGGATCTCTGGCGCTGGAATAACGTAAGGAGAAGCCGGGCGGCTGATTGGCAAATCGACGGTTGGAATTGGCAGAGACTTCTCGAGTGCTGGAACTGGAGTTTCCGGCCGGCTGATAGGAAGCGTCACGACCTCGGGAATCAAATAAGGCGAGCTGGGGCGAGTGACTGGCAGAGCGAGTTCTTTGCTAAGCAATGAAGCCGGTAGCGATTGGTCCGGTGTCTCTGGTCGGCTGATCGGAAGTGTCACCACTTCTGGGACGAGGTAAGGCGAAGTCGGGCGGCTGATTGGTAAAACGATTTCCTTGTCGACAATTGGAGCTGGCAGTGATTGAACTGGTGTCTCTGGTCGGCTTATTGGCAAGGGTAGAGACTCTACCCCTGGTTCCTCAACAATCGGAACATGAGGCGCAACTTCTTCACGAGCAACGGAGTACGGCGATGCAGGTCTGCTAATTGGCAGTAGGAGTCTTTCAAGCCCTAGCATTTTCTCCAATACTGACAATGGAGTAACAGGTCGACTAACCGGGAGCGGCAATGTCTCCACCGCTGGCTCCCTCTTCACAACCTCGTACGGCGAAGCAGGTCGGCTCGTCGGCAAATCCAGAACTTCAACAGGTAGTGACTTCTCCAAACTGGCACGGGCGTAGCTGGTCTGCTAACTGGCAATGGTAGTTCATGTTCCCTCGGAATAACTGGAGTAGATTTCTCGACCGCGACGGGTAGCTCGAACAGCGAAGCTGGGTGCGATGGCGGCAAGTCTGCTGTAGCGAAAATTGGCTGTGCCACAGAGGGCGCCGCAGAGTAAACTGATGCTGGCCTCGAGACCGGTAGCTTAGGATGTAATTCCCGAACGTCGAATATAGGCTTCACCACCGGCGATGACGGGTGGCTGATCGGCAGTCCTAAATCTTCTATATCAACATCGAGTAAAGGAACGATAGCATCGGGCGAAACAGCGCGACTGTGAGGTAATTCTGCAGTGTGCCATGGCTCAACGACCTCTCGTGGAACAAGAGGGTGAGAAGTCGGCGACTCAGGACGTGACTCTGGCAAGCCGTGGAAATCCCTCGGTAGTGTAATAGCGGTATGAGACGTCGAAGGACGGCTTGCTGGCAGAGTAGGAAGTACTTCCTTAACGGGCTGAATCGGCAGTACGAACAGCGACTCCGGGTGGGAGACAGGTAAGTCGTGGAAGTCTCGCTCTGGCGGGAGGACTGTGTGCGATGTTGATGGACGGCTTAGCGGTAGAGTTGGGTGCGCTGGCTCTACGACTTCTCGAGTTACTGGTGCAAAGAAAGGTGACTCTGGGCGTGAGCGAGGTAGTTCGTGGAGATCTCGTAAGGCGACTTTTTCTGAAGGGCCGATAGAGTACGCGACGGATCGCGGGCTTAACGGCAGAGCTGGCAGAGTTGGCTCAGATAACCTTCCAGCAGTTGGAAAAACAGCAGCGCGTTCAAAGAACGATGAACCTGGTCGCGATGCTGGCAAGTTGTGCAAATCCAATTCTCGAGCGAACGCCGACTCAGGAGGAACTGCAGAATGTGCTGTTGACGGACGACTTCCGGGCAGGGTCGGGAGAACAGATTCCAGGAATGGCATCTGCTTCTGTTCTTGCGGACGTTCACGCTCTAGAACGATAGATTCAGGACGCGACTCCGGTAATCCGTACTCCGCATGCGGAGGCATAGGCGGTGAGGCGTAAACGGAATAACGCGAAGCGGGACGACTCGTTGGCAGCGGCGCGAGTAGCAGAGTGTCCGCTAATCTCGGTTTCCGTTCTACTACTGTTGCTACTGGTTCTGTTGGCGATCCAGGGCTTGATTCTGGTAGCTTCCTGGGTTCGTGGGCTGGAGTAATCGCAGAGTAAGGTGTTGCCGGACGGCTCTCTGGTAGTTCCCTTTCTAAATGCTCCTCGATAGCTGGTTGTGGTTGCATCGCAACGACTCCGCGCTCGTGTACCGCTGAGAATGGAGAATGCGGTCTTGACGATGGAAGTGTGTGTGAATGGTGACCCACATCCGATATTTGCGCCGTGTAGGGTGTAACAGGACGGCTTGGAGGGAGCTTGACGAGATCGTGGTCGTATTCATCATCGTACAGTTCCTTCTCAATTGGCTCACGCGTCGAGAATGACGATTCTGGTCGCGAGTGCGGCAGTCCTTGGAAGTCGTTCGGATGTAGCGTCGCTTCGGAAGCGGCAACTGAATATGAAGACTCAGGACGACTAGCCGGGAGGTATTCGTAGAACCGTGGTGCCTTCGGTGCGACCGCGATTGGTGCAACTGGTTCTTCCCCGCTTTGCAGAATCTGGTTAATGTTCGGCAGTGCAAGATCGGATGGTGCCGCAGTGGAAATTGACGAGAACGGTCTGCTCAGTGTAACCGAGAACGAGGAGAAGCACGAAGAGACTCGACTTCACGCGGTTTCGGTGAAGGTGTTGATGGTTCTTCCGTTGGCTTCGGTGGCGTTGCTGTCTCGTTGCTTCAAATGCAGATTCTGGGCGGGAAAGTGGCAAATGTATATCCCTCTCAGATGGAGGCGGAAGGACCGAGTAAGATGAACCAGGGCGACTGCCTGGAAGCTGCAGGTCGCGTTCGATAGTATCCAGAACTGGTGCCAGTTGCGGAGACATTGTCGAATGTATCCGTGAGCGGTGAAGCTGGGTGGTCAAACACAAAGTTCACTGGTGATTCTGCGACACCCTCGTCCTTAGAGAGTACTGGCGTTTGAGGAATGATCGGCTCAGCCTTAGCTATTGGCCCGAACGAAGGAACAACAGCCGGTAGTTCCTCTTGAAGCTCCGGAACAGTGACTTGAGCTTGCGGGACTTCCACGTTGTAGACAGGGACTTCTCGAGGTTGTTCTACCGGAAGCTCTTGGGAAAGAAGAGCGCCAGCAACCGCTCCAGCCGTAACCGCCGGAAGTAACTCGGCAGCTTTCTCAAATGAGGTCTGAACGATTAGCGAAGGCGATCTCGGTGGCGCTTCAACCGACACCGGGACTTCCTTGGCCGCTTGAACCGGCGCGAAGCCTTCAACCGGAATAGCAGTCTGCGGCTGCGTCGGTTGGAAGGCAGCGTGGTCGTAGAGCGAAGCTGGGGCATTCCAAGACGGAATTGACTGAGAAGGATACTGAGGAAGTTCTCGCTGGAATGAATGAGGGGCTTTCGGCTGGTGCTCGCGGCGTACATCCCAGATCCGTTCGGGTTTGTCAATAGCAGCCACTGGTGGTAGTATTGCGTGACCCGGAGGGCTGATAGTGAGCTGAGAAGTCCAAGAACCACCTGGGTGATATCGCTGCTGCGTTGGAGTCTCCGGCGCCGGTGGCCCAGCGGATGGGACATATACACCCTCTCGAGCTCGTGAGACCGGGATTGGGATCGGGATCGGAACTGTTGATGGGAGCGGTTGCGCTGTCTCGTGTAGATACCGGGGAGCTGCGATTTGCGGAACAACAGAGGGCTGCTGGACGGGTTGCTGGATAAGAGGGTTCTCAACGGGCTGCTGAACTGAAGGTTGCTGAACAGAAGGCTGCTGAACAAAGGGCTGTGGAGCAAAAGGCTGCTGGATAGAAGTCTCCTGAGCCAGTATTTGCTGAACGAGCAACTGTTGAGCAGGAAGCTGTTGGACAGGGAGCCATTGTACAGGCAGCGGTTGGACGGTCTCGTGTAGCTTCTTGAATTGGCGCAGGGGCTCCTGGTGGGAAGCGGGTGGTGCAATCTCTTTGGCAAGTAATGGCTGGAACTCTTCTGCCGGTGTTGGTGGTTGTTGAGCAATGATAGGAACAGGCTGCACAATAGGAATCGGCTGTATATAGTTACAATATATTAGCAATTTATCAACAACCAGAGAGTGAAAACATACCTGTTCTCTAGGGGCTTCGATAATTGGTGTCCGTGATGCCGGCTTAACACCGGCAAACACGTTGGCGGCCTCGTCGAGTGCAGCGAGGCTAGTTGGCTGCGGAGATCCATAGACTGCCTCTCCTGGCGCGCTTTGGAATTGAAGATAATGCACGGGAAGCTCTTGGAACTTCCTGGCATTCTCTGCTTGCTCGTCAGCACGTCGCTGGCGGAGCTCGTAGATAGATGGCTGCGATGGAGTTCTTGGATCCTGGCTCTCCGTAGGCCTTGCATGAGGCGGACTGACGGAATGACGCTCCTTTTGTGACGTTTTTCTTTCTTCTCCTTACGGGCCTTGGGAAGACGCTCGGGCGACGGTCTTCTGCGTTCTGGGACTCACGTCTCTCGAGAGACTGGCGCCTTTTGATGTCGGGCAATGAACTGCGCCTTCGTGGTTTCTCCGAGACGAGCGCCATGTCCGGTGATTCTCTTTTCGGTGTGCGTGACTTGAAGGCCTCTGAGAGGAGCAAAGCTGGAACGACGGTCTTCGCAAAAGTGGTGGCAAGTGAAGATGAGCTTCTGCGGCGTCGAGGAGGAGAGAGACTTGTTGCATGTCGGCGTTCAACCGGTTGGGAACTTTGCTAGGAGACAGGCTTGCAAGCTCACTGCGAAGATCCCTGCGGGAGGGTGCCTTCGAAGGAGGGCTGGCAAACTGGACCCCATCCTCGATACCGTATATCTCTCGCCTTCAGAACCCGACGGTGTACGATGCAGAGAGCTAGGCGGGGATACGCTGAAGATTTTACGCCTATCGGCTTGGGAGACACGTGCAGGAGAACGACCCCTAACATCACGATCTTTGAGTTTGTCAACAAGCTCTTCACGAAAAGTTGTTCTAGCGGTAAGAGCAGCCTTAGATCTTTCGCGAGCGGCTGGAGATTCAGGAAGCGAAGTCTTGCGAAGATGGGTCCTTGGTGGACTTGCGAGGGTTTCCCGACGTAAGACAGCCGCGTTATCGCTCTTATTTTTGCTGGCTTAATTGACTTGAGCTCAGGGGTTGGCAGCGCCGACCAAGTATCCAGAGTATCGATTGATGAACGTCGCTCCGAACGTCGGTCTGAGAAATGATCTGATAAAACGTCCGCTGCAGTGTCAC
This sequence comes from Pezizomycotina sp. ARF18, assembly GCA_002224055.1. Lineage (NCBI taxonomy): Eukaryota > Fungi > Ascomycota > Pezizomycotina sp. ARF18. The sequence goes on from AZLU01000243.1 coordinate 15,813, forward strand.
GATGTTGCTGACGCGGCGCAAGGAAATTGCCACCCGCGAATGCGAGAGACATCATGCTACCGGCTGAAGTTGGTCGAATAATGGGCGAAGTCGAGAATTCCCTGTCGTAGCTTGGCATGATGACCTGAGAGCTTTCGATCCGTCTGCGACGTTGCTGTTCAAGCCTGCGTTCTTCTTCCTCGTGGCGATGATGCTCTTCATGCGAACGCGCTCTTCCTCTCGTTGCACGCGTTGCTCTCCCTCGTGGAGGCGATCTTCCTTTTCGCGCCTACGGTTTTCTTCGGCACGCAAAGCCTCGATGCGCAACTTCTCGCGGAACGCCTCCTGTCGTCGTTGTTCTCGCAATTTGGCGCGCTTGGCTTTAGTTCTCTCGGCGGCTTCACGGTAGGCTTCCGAGTAATTGACCGAGGGAGCATCAGAAATTTCGGATCCGTTGGCTCCTGGAAGTAGTTCTCGACGGGGTGCAAAAGCACCCGTTGACTCGAGCTGTGCTAGCTCTTTGGCCCATCTGATCTGCCTCTCTCGTTCAAGAACTTCGAGCCTCGCACGCTCGAGAGCAGCGGCACGACGATCGGCTTCCTCTTGGTCTAGGAGCTGCTGATGTTCTCTCTCCAATCGAGCCTGTCGCTCTTGCTGGAGATGGATCTCGCGCTGCTTGTCTGCTTCCTGGGCTTCGAGTTCGAGTTGCTCAAGGCGATCGAGTTGACTTTGTTCGCGTGCGAAGCGGTCTCTGCGTTCTTGCTCGACCAGCCATGCCCTGCGGTGCTCGCGCTCGATGATTTGCTGGGCGAGGTGCTGCATCCTTTCGGAATTGAGCGTAAGCACCTTTTCTTTCTCAATCATAGCGATCTGTTCATCGAGCTGGTGGATTTCCTGGAGTCTGGCTTGTTCGCGTTGGAATCGGGCAGCACGTTCGAGGGCGAGAAGGTATTGCACACGCTTCTCTTCCTCCGCACGTTCGCGGTCGAGTCTGAACTCTTCGAACTGTCGCCTTTCTTCCTCTTGTCTTTCTCGTTCCTCAATCTCTCGAAGGCGGTCCTCTTCCCTCTTGCGCCTTTCGGATCTTTCACGGCGGAGATTGTACTCTTTCCAGTCCTCATGCTCCTGTTGCTCGAGGCGTTGCTGTTCTTCTCGCTCCTCCATTTTTCGCAGTTGGCGTTCTTCCTTTTGCAATCGAGCGTGTTTGACATCATAGAAATCTTGCGCTCTATGAATGTCATCAAACATCTCTCTGTCCTCCTGATCCTCGTCACGTCGATCGATTTCGCGCAGCCGCGCCTCTTCCTTTTGCAGCCTCTCTTGTTTGACATCGTAGAAATCTTGCGCTCGATGAATATCGTCAAACATCTCTTTGTCCTCCTGATCCTCATCGTGTTGGTCCATTTTGCGCATCTGTGCCTCTTCCTTCAGCAGTCTGCTTAGCTTGACAGCGTAGAAATCTTGCGCGCGATGGATGTCTTCGAACATCTCTCTATCTTCATGATCCTCATCACGCTGCTCCATGTCGCGGAGGCGTGCCTCTTCCTTTTGCAGTCTGTCGCGTTTAACGTCGTAGAATTTCTGCGCTCTATCGACATCTGCAAACATTTCTCGATCTTCCGCATCCTCTTCCAGCTGCTCCATCTCTTTGAGCTGCCTCTCTTCTCTCTTGGCCCTCTCATGCTTGACATCGTATAGCTTTTGTGCGGTGTCGACATCTCGGAACATCTCCCTGTCTTCTTCATCCTCCTCGAGTTGTTCCACGTGTCGTAGCCGCTGCTCTTCTTTGTGGCCCCGTTCGTGTCTTTCATCGTAAAGTTTTTGTAATACATCAATTTCTTCAAACATTGCCTTGTCCTCCTCTTCCTCGTCTTTCTCTTCAACGTCTCTTAATTGCTTATCTTCCTTTTGGGCCCTCTCGTGCCTTACGTCGTAAAGCTTCTGTGCCCTATCGACTCCCTCGAACATCTCTCTGTCGGAGTCCTCCTCATCGCGCTCTTCCATGCATTGGAGCTGTCCATCCTCTTTCTGAAGCCTGTTGTGTCTTTCGTCGTAAAGGCGCTGTGCTCTATCAACGTCTTCGAACATTTCCTTGTCTGAAGCTTCTTCATCGAGGTCCTCCATTCGTTGCAACTGTTGGCGCTCTTTTCGAAGCCTGTCGTGCCTTTCGTGATAAAGGCCTTGAGCTCTGGCGACGTCTTCGAACATCTCCCTGTCGGAGGCTTCTTCGTCGAGGAGTTCCAAATCTTGAAGCTGCTTATCTTCCTTCTGGCGTCTGGAATACCTTTCGCGGCGCAGGTCGTGTTCTCGCCATTGCTCGGCTGCTGCTGCTTCGCGTTGGTGACGCTCCTCTGATTCCTGAATCCTTTGGAGACGTTCTTGCTCTCGCTTATGTCGCTGATACCTTTGACGGCGAAGGCTCTCGCCTTTCTCGGCTTCTTCGCGTTGCTGTCTTTCTTCATCCTCTTTCTCATGTTTCTCCAGTGTTTGCAGTCTGTCTTGTTCTCTCTGATGTCGCTCGAGCCTCTGTTTGGCGAAGCCTGCGTTCTTTCTCTGCCTCCTTTTCTGCTTCCTCCAGCTTCCACTTCGCCTCCGCTTCTTGATCGCGATCTTGCATCGCCTGCAGCTTCCCATCTTCTTTCTGGCGCCTGTCAAATCTCTCGCGGCGCAACCTGTATTCATTCCAAAGCTCCCTATCGGCCGCCTCGCGTTCCTTCTGGCTCATCGCCTCAAGCTGCTTTCGTTCCCTTTCGAACCTCTCGGCACGCTCCCGCTCGACAAGGTACAGGCGGTACGCTCCTGGCGGCAGCCTCCGCATCCTTGCGATCGAGCTCGTCGAGAAGATCTTGTTCTCTCTGGAAACGGTCCGCACGCTCAACCTCTAGTAGGTATTGGTGTTGCCTTTCACGCTCCACCGCTTCCCATTGTTGACGTAAGAGGTAATTGCGGTCTGCTTCGTCGTAGGCACGGTATAGATCAGAGGCTCCTACCGAGCTGACGGATAAGGGAATTTCGGCGCGGCAAGGTGTGAAGGTTGCGGGCTGGGCGATGATCTGCCCAAGACATGCTCTCTTTCGATACCCTCGTCTTCGACGTGAATGCGAGGCGGGCTGGATGTGATTTCGTGTTTCTTAGCTTCGGATCCGGGGGAGAGTATGCTTTCGGAATTGTCATGTTCAGTAGGAAGCTGCGCATCCCTTTCACTCGCCGCGTAAGGATTGGTGTAGAGGTCCTCGTCGACATCCTCAATGCCTTCGTCGTGATGATGCATTCGCGATGGAACGTGAGAAGATACCACACTACCGCGTATGAGTACGTGGAGCCAACGTGGGAATATCCTGAGCCCCAATACGTCTGGCGCGGAGAAGGATACATGAGAGGGCTGGTCTGTACTTCCGGCCACTTGACTGATCGCGCAGGGCTTGATGCTGCTTCGCTTCGGGTTCGTGTTCGCTCGAGTACAGGACTTTCCTCAGGAACGTGTTTGGCCTTTTTCGATTTGTGTTTCCTGGACTTGTGTTTCTTCGACTTGGGCTTCGATGACTGCGCGATTTCACCCTCGGATTCCAATGCCGAATCGTAATCAGCAGGTATGTCGAATGCGAGGTCAGGATATTCTTCGACTACGCGAGAAGCCACGACCTTTGGAGTTGTCGGTAGCTCCGCTGGTAGTTGTGGTAGAGTTGGAGTTGAAGCACGGCGTGCGCTCTTGCCTTTATCGAGGACGGCGTGGTCTGAAACGACGTCGGATTCATAGTCGGACGGAACCTCAAAAGCAAGATCTGGCTGTTGAGCTTCGCGAGGACGAGGCGTGGAAGACCGACGCTCGAGCCTCTGACCAACATTCTCAAGTTCGGGAACAAATCCAGACTCGCGGCTGAAGGGAACATGGACGTCTGGATCGCGGAATTCGTCATGTACGGAGCTCTCGACGACCTCCTCTTTCTCTGTCGGTCCGGCTTCGACGACGTTGCTTTTGCCCTTATCACTGGATACACTCCGGATGTCGCTGTCGGAAAGAGCTTCCGAGTCGTAGTAGGTTGGAATATCGAAAGCAAGGTCACGATGTCCCTCCGTACGATCTTCTGGTAGACCAGGACATGCGACGGTTTCTTCCGAGGTCCACTGTGGCGGAGGCGGTGACGAAGCACGGCGCCTGACCTTCTCTTCCTCAACATGCGACGGTTGATTATCTTCGAAAGCCTCATCGGTGACAGTTTCGGCAGTCGGGCTTGGTGGCAAGGCAAAGGCCCGCGGCGGTGCTGGTGGTGGAGAGGAGACACGACGTCTACTCTTGCCCTTATGAATACGCACGCGCTCGGAATCCGGTAGGCGTTCAGAGGGAGCTTCGATATCATGGTGCTGCCCTCAGACGAAGGGCTGGAAGCGACTTCATCACGCTTAACTGGCGAAGCATGGCGTTTGCTCTTCTTCTTTTTGTGCTTCCGCTCTCGTTTATGCTCACGCGGGGTTTCAGCGACAACTTCGGGTTCGACTGCTGGCTCCTTGGGAGATGCGGGCGTTTCAATTACCTTCTCGGATATTGAGTCCACGCTGCGAGCTCTCCTTGGCACGAAGCGCTTCTCTTTAGCAACGCGACTGGGCTTGACGAGAGGTTCACTTGAAACGGCAGCCGATAGTGCAGCTGAAGCAGCAGCGACGGCGATGTCGCGGGCAATGGACTCCTTAGGGCTATACGGCGAGGAGGTGTAGAGCGTCTCTCTTTTGCAATCTTCTTCGGCTTAGCTGATTTGACGGGAGGCGGTTGCTTCTCCGAAAGCGAATCTGCACTGAGAGCCCTTCTTTGGATGGGCTTCTTCTCTTTACGGATGTCGCTCGGCTTGACGTTAGGTTCATATGCGATAGCTTTGTTTTTGCTTGCCATGGAGGGTCGTTGGGCGATTCTCTCGATACTGCGATGCCTCGAGGTCCCGGAGCGGTCTTCTCTCACAACGTTCACTTGAACAGGAATAGAAGACTGCCTAGAGGTAGGCGTTGAGCGGCCAGTATCGGCAGTGTACGGATGAGCAACGAAGTCCTCGAAGAAATGGCATGCGGAGTGTGGCGACGCGGCCAGCCAAAGCGGATGCTGGTCTCCTCCGTTCTGCGGACTTCGCCCTCTTCTTGACTTCCTTTGCAGCAACTGCGACCTTGGAAGGCTGTCCACTCTGAAGGGCAACGTTGAGAGCCTTTCCTGCTGCTAAAGAAGAGGCAGATAAGGAACGCTTCATAGCCAACGACCGAGGAGGCGATAGAGTCTGCTTCGCAATTACTTGACTGATCTCCAAAGGACGTTCCAGGCGGCGTGGTTCCCTCGGCCGACCCCTAACCTGTGTAGCTGGCTGGACCACTTCCACCCGACGAACCTCCGTCGGAAGAGGTTGTCTCGGTTTTTGAATCGCTGATGTTGGTGGCCGTGGAATGGATGTCGACTTCGGTTTCTCATCACGGTAAGAGGATGATGCCACAGGCGAAGTAGGAGATTGCAACTCGTATTGTTTCGGAGGCACTGGTGGTCGGTAAACTTGCGTTGGAGTCTTCGTAGGGACTTCTGTGAGGTTCGTCATCGCAGCATGTTTAGGCGGAGTAGTAACAGGCTGTTGGGACGCAACAATCGGTTTAAAACTTTCGGCAGAGACGGTAACTTGGTGTGGCTTCGTTGATTCTTGCGTTCGCTGCGGCACCGGAAGTCTGGAAGCTCTAACAGGCGCAGGTGATGGGCTTGCCGAGGTTTCTCTTCGGCCAGTCGATCCAGCTTGAGATGGGATTGGCTGCGATCGCTGCAAACTCTCCGGCTGTACGGGCAATGAAGCTTCCGTGGGGTGTCGTGGCGAATCTGCTCCGAAGCCCTATCCGGAGGTATCACACCCCTGGGGATCGCATAGTAACCAGTTGGTTGATGAACCGGTACAAATTCGACAGTGTTGAAGGGCGAGGCAGGGTCTTCGGTAAGATATTTCGTATCGACTTCTGGCGTCGTTGATGAAGTCGGCTGCCTTGTCGCGGGAATGAATTCTTCAACCGCCTCCTTTACAACTGGTCCTTCAACTGGGAAGCAGGAGCAGCAACGAAGCGCTGAACTGGCGTCGAAGGTCTTGCAAGGTCCTCGGAGGTTTCATTCATGTACCGGGTTCCAAGGAATAGTCGGATACAGGTACAACAGGTTGACCCGGCGCGTATGAGTACGCTGTTTCCGCACGCGCCACAGGTCGCTTTTGCTTATCCTCTTCCTCCTCTTCATCCTCCTCCAGGAAGTCGAGAGGGTCCAGTGTTGGGTAATAAGGAGATGTTGGTGGGCTCGTAGGAACATGAGGAAGACGACTCTCGAGATCTCCTGCAATTGGATACTCTGGTGAGCGGAGTGGGCTTTCTGGCAGTTCCGTGAGATGCTCCGTACCAAGCTCGGGCAGTTCTTCCACGGCACGAACAGGTTGCTGAATAGTATGAATGGGACTTGCTGGGCGTTCAACTGAAGCCTCAGTTTCACAACCCGGAGCGTGCTCTGCTGGCTGAGGAATATCGACAGGTTCTGGTACAACAGCCTCAAAGACTGGGAACTCTTCAACACTTGGCTCGGCTTCAGCTTCGGCTTCTGGCAACGTCGGTAGTTGAATTGGTGTCTCCGGTTCCTCTTCATCAGCGGAAGACATCGAATCAGAAGGAAGAGCAACATGCTGTGGTGTTTCGTGCAAGACAGTAGCCGCCGATCAACCTGCGACGCAGGGTGCTCAATCGAATCTTCTTCCTCCTTGACCGCGGGTTCGGGTAGGATAACATCATAAAATTCTCGTTCGAATGCAGTCTGTTCCGGTTCTTCATGCAAGATTTCAACAGCGTGATAAGGAGACATCGGCGGGCTAGTTGGCAGAGGAGCAACTTCGTGAACTTCGAACAATTCAGGATGCTCAACTTCTGGAGTAGCCGCTCTAGTCATAGGGACGCGGGATAGGTGCTTTCAAGCATGATTGGAGGTTGCTCAACTTCAACTTCATTCGAAGGTCGCTCAGATGGAACAGGAGATTGTTCACGGACTTCAGGTACGACCACAGATTCATTGTAAATTGACGATGGTCTGCTGGCAGGAAGAAGCGGAGCAACTTCAATGTCAGTAGCTTCGAAGGGCGTATGCGAAGTTGGACTCATTGGCAAAGTGAAGTGTTCAGGTTCGGCCTCATCCATCATATCTGCGGCTAGGGTTGGTGAACAGATTCCAGAGGAGTAGCGGGCTTGAGTGTGGCGATGCGTGAATGCTTGCAGGGAGAATCGGCAGCATCGGAAGGCTTTCGGAAATAGATGGTGCAATAACAGGGCTCTCCGGGAGTGCGACGTGTTCTTCAAGAGAAACTTGAGCTGAGACATCTGTAATGACCTCTTTGTCGCTAGCAGGTTCAAGGACAGTAGCGGGTAGATCCTCAGCTTCAGACAGTTCATTGAATTCGACAGTCTCAGCTGGAACACCAAGGGAGTCGCATGAACACTGGCAGGCAGTCCTGGAATATCCAGAGCGATTTCGCGTTGTGGGCTCGCTGGTGTCTGAAGAGGCGTTTGGGGAAGGTGGACATCATGAGGTTCTGCTAGTTGCCTCTCCTCGCCCGCAATAGCCGCTGCGTCGGGAACTTCTCTCGCCGTGTCCTGTAGTATGTTTTCTGACATGTCCTCGGGACCATCTCTGAGGGTTCATCTTGAGGCAAGAGTATGGCGATGCGCGCACACTAGTTGGCAAAGGAAGTACATCCATGTGGTCGCGCTCAGATCCAGGCGTAGATGGACGGCTCAAAGGTAGAGACGAAAGTTCTGGACCGGTGGACGATTCGAGAGGCTCGAGCGCCGGAGAAGGAACGGAGAGATGGAAGGTTCTTGAGGTCCCACATAAGGAGATGGGAGCACACTAGCTGGCAATTCGGAACGTGAAGAGGCTGCTGTTGGATAACAGATGGTTCGGAAAACAAGGACGGCGATCTGCTCCTAGGAATAGCTGGCAGCTCACCAATTCAATCGGTGTGGGCTGGGGCACAGTCTCATCGTCAACCGCGGTGGTTGCAGGTACTTGTTCGTGATATGGCGAAGAAGGTCGCGTAACTGGCAAACCATGTTCAATGACTTCATCAATATGTTCCATCTCGATGCCAGCAGAAGTAGATGGCCTGCTGGCAGGCAAAGCCATAGACTCTGCGATATCCACCCGAGGCAAAGCATCCAAAGTAACAGCAGATGGTCAACTTCTTCGTGGACGGACTCAATCTTCGGCCAGGCTTCGATTTCGGACGGGTGTTCATGCTGGTCATCAACTTCGCGCGTAAGAGAAATCGGGACCACGGAGGACTTGTTGGCAAGTGAACATCTTCCGCAATATTCGCCGAGGAACAGCGACAGATGAAGCCGGGCTACCAGGGAGTTGAAGATGTTCCGCTTCGAGAGACACTGGTTCCTGTTGTGTTGGTTGAGAAACTTCTAAAGTGTGGGCCGGTTGAGCAGCAGGTACCATTCAATAGGTTGCTTCATTTCAACAAAGGCTCCGTCGTGAACGTGATATGGCGAGGAAGGTCGAGTAACTGGAAGAACAGGCATTTCCTTGGAAGGCCGTCCGGTTGCCCAACGGTAGCATGGACAACGGGAGATGTCGGTATGCTGTCTGGAAGTTGATAGTGGCCTCTTCCACGACAGACGTCTCTTTTTCTGGTGCTGCAATTGGCAGAGCCTCTTCGGGAGTACGATCACCTTCATACGCAGACCAGACACTGCAAGGAACCTGAGGATGTTCAACGAACTCGCGCTCAGAAAGAACAGTAGGTGAGGCGTATGGAGTTGACGAGATTTCTGGGAGAGGAATAGCATGTAGGCCATCGTCTTCCCGGGAGATGACTTCCTGAGCTGGCTTCTCTTTTTCAATTGCTGAGCGGGCAGCTCGCGAACTTCACTATCAGCATAAGCGGACGATGCGCGCTGCGAGGAAGTCCATGTTCGTGGGCCAACGCCGCAGCAAGTCCTCCAGGTGATGCAGCGACTGGAACCAGAGAGAAGCTTCGGCTGGCGATGTTACTGGAGAGAGGGGAAGAGAAGGATATTCCTTGTCAATCGGGTGTTCCTTCACGGCATCCTCCGCTGTTGGAGTTGAAAGCAACGTCGCCATGTCTCTTTCCGCAACATTTGGTGAAAGTACTGGCGATCCAATGTGGCTTGTAGGCAAAGATGGAAGCTTGTGGATTCCCAAAGCCTCAGTGTCCGGAGTAATAGCGCGACTAGTCGGAAGCTCAATGGTATGGTGTTCGAGCTCAGCCGGTGCCGTGGCGAGAACTTCCGATACAAGCTTCAAATCTTCATCTGCATCTTGCACCACGTCCGTTGCTTCTTGGTGTATTCTTGTAACAGGCTGAGCGATCTCCAGTCTGCCATCCTCCTTGGGGCAAGATATGGCGACGCTGGGTGACTTGAAGCAATAATTCTGGTTCGAAGGAAGGCAGGACCAGATGAACTGGTGACGATGGTCGAGTCTCCGGTAAAGGCAGGTGTATGGCTCTTCAACAGATCTTTCCACAGTGGGAGCAAAAACATCTTCGATTGTAGCCGGTGGGACATCCTCGGCTGCAGGCAGCTGAGATTTAACCAGTTCAGCCAACGGAGAGTGTGGTCGACTAATCGGGAGGTGTGGAAGCTCTATAGGAAGTTGTGGCTCTTCTGCTTCTACCTTGGTGATAATGGCAGCTCTGGCAATTGCTCAAGAAGCTTCGATGCTTCGTCGACGCGTTCCGGCTCCTCGGAGCCTTTCTCTCTGAAAAGTACTTGCATGGGATCATAGGATGGCACTTGCACTGCTCGAACTTCCAAATCGTGATCGAATCTATCAATTGGGAAGGCTTGGTGACATCAACGGCGAAGAAAGCTGGCTTCCTGGTAAACCTGGGAATTCACCCGATAATCTGAAAACATCCGACTTCTTCAGGAACGGCAAGGATCTCTCCACGGCGATGGCAGCCATCCTGGACAGCGACTCGTCAGAGCTCTTGTACGATAGCTCGCGTGGCGGCGACATTGGCGGGCTGATCGGAAGCGCCGGGTACTCATCCTGAGCAAAAGCTGAGAAGCTGTCAAGGCTGCGGGAACATCGTCGTCATCCGGTGGAGAAGGCGGTCGAGTCAAGGTAACCGGGACTTCTTCAAGCGGGAGCGAGGGTCGGCGATCTGTCAGCTCGGCGAAATCAATGGGTGGCGGCACCACAGCTTTGACAAGAGGAGATTCGGGAGGCTGGATGGTAGCATCGGTGCTCGGAGCCATCTGCAAAGAATGACAAAGGTGCATCGACTGGGGAGACGACGGCCGACTCTGGAAGGTTAATTCGGTGAGCAGGGGCCTGAGAGGCATCTGACTCTCGGGAGCTGTAGTGACAATTTGTTCGACGGACTTAGCAGGAGCTGCGGCTGAGCAAGTTCTTCGGTTCTAGCGAGCTCTTCGATATGAGGCAATTCCTTCTCCATCGCGATTGTGACAGGAGATCCGACATGACTGTGCGGCAGCTCAACAGCCCCTGGAAGCCCGTCCTCGCGGCTAAATGTTTGACCAAGAGGGCTCAATGGTGCGAGGGCTGGGCTTGCCGGAATCTCCGGATATTGCTCCTCAGTGGGCTGTGCGAGTTCTCGACTGACATTGGTCGCGAGGCCTACAGACGGAATAATCTCCACCAAACTTTGCTTTGCCAGATTTGCAGGTCGCTCAATGCGCACTTCTTCGACAATTGGCGAATGGATACTCTCAGCGAGCTCAGGAAGTGAATGGTGTTCGATGATTTCAGTGACAGGGGAAGCGTCGAGACTAGCGGGAAGCGCCAGTGTATGTCCTTGGATGTCTTTCGTTGTTGATTCTGGAATGGCAACCGATAATGCCGGGCGTTCGGTTGGAGTTTGCGTTTCAACGAGGGGCTGTTCAACTTCGCTGATGTCGTCTTCTTGTTGAACTTCCTGAAGCATTGGCGAATGAGGTACACTGAGCGGCAGCTGTGGCACTTCCAATGACATCTCCCTCGGAGAAGGTAACGATTCCACTGGGCTCATTGGCAACTGTGGCAGAGCATCGTAGGATGGAATTTCCACTTGCGTCTGTTTCTCCTCCGGCCCAGAGAGTACTGCCTCAAGGCTCGGAAGAATCTCTCGGGTCCCAGGAGCAAGGGCGACAGGGCTTGGAGCCATCTCTGGTGAGTGCAGCACGCTCCGCGGGAGGCCTGGTAGCTCATAATCCGGCGCACGGAAGATCTCGGATGCTGGAGAAGCTACCAAGCTAGCAGGCAATTGAATGTCCTCATGACGTATGACAGGTGTCGAAGGTAATGCAACCGGTTCTGGAGTTTCGATTACGACGTCATGGCGTTCCTGAATATCGGGGATAATCTCGCGTTCAGATTGGACCGAAGGTATCGACAGGATTGGCGAATGTGGTTCGCTGAACGGCAGCTCGGGAAACGCGTAATGAGGAAGCTCGATACCTGGCGAAACTGGGTGCTTTGGGGAAGACCGGGAAGCTCGACAGGGGCATCTAAAGGCGCTTGAACCTCACGCTCGAGGGGCTGTTCGATTGCGACTGGGGCATCGAAGGTGGCGAAATTACCGGCGACGAGACGCGTTCGATTGATTCAACTGCGGCAATAGTTGGAGACGCGACTCCGCTTGATGGCAAGCTGAAAGCATGAGATGGAGCTTCGATATCGTGGCTGGCTCCAGGCGTCGAAGATCGGCTCATTGGTAGATGCAAATCGAACGGTCCGGAATGACTTTCCTCATCAACAACATCGTGATTTTTCGCGTCAATTCGCCTTCTTTTCTTGGACTGCAGCGACGTTTTCTGCAAGGGCGGTACAGCCGTCAGAGCCTCAGGGAGAATAATCTCCGTTGCCGTAGGAATAATAATATCCCTCAAACCAAGCCGTTCGGATATACTTGCCATATTTGGAGAGCCAAGATGGCTAGATGGAAGATCCGGCAACGCTACGCCCGAAGCAAGCGAGATTGACGGAGACGCAGGGGCGCTCTCGGGGAGTAATTCCTCGTGTCTGATTGGCGAGTATAGCGGCAGGCGATAGGAGCGGCATCTGCTGCGATTGACTGTAAAGTTGGCGGCAGTTCCTTGATAGGAAGTTGCTGAGTCGGCGAGAACCAGGAGATCCGAGGACACTTTGCGGCAGCTCCACATGACGCTCCGGAAGGCCTGCCTCAAATTTTGTAGAGGCTACAGACGCTGGACTTGCAGGAAGAATCGGGAACTGGATCGCTGCTTCCTTGGCGATAGGAGTCATCGGTCGGGCAAGCGTTTCTTGCACGATTTCGCGTCCAGGAACGGCGGCAATGATTGGTGAAGCAATGCTGCCATCAGGAAGCAGAGGATATTCGCTGTGAGCGGAGTCGACGGCGGATTCAGCCTCCGATGGTGCTCTGCTGATCGGGATCTGAGGCAATTCATGCAATTCCGAATGAGGGAACACTGAAGTCTTATCCTTATCATCCTCTTGAGCAATAGCAATGGTTTCGGTATCGATAACTTCTTCAAGTTGCCTTTGAGGAGCAAGGGATGGAGATTCGATATCACTCCCAGGAAGGGCAGGAGGGCCGTTCATAAATCCAACTGAAGATACCACGACGAGAACGAGCCTCTGGCGGAAGGAACTCGCGGCAGCTCGTGCATACCCAGAGACACGTGTCGTGGTTCAACTGGCAATGATGTGATTTGATGCGCACTGCGGATTCTGCTTCGATTTCCCCTTTCGTGATAGTGACAGGTTCGTACTCCGATGGGGCTTCGCTAGTCGGGAGATGCGGCAGTGCACGCTCGAAATCTGGAAGTGAAGTCGCCGACAGGACTGGTGAAACGGAAGCAGCAACGGGAGATTCGGGTAGCGGCAGCATTTGCAGTTCCTCGTCGCGCTGTGCCGGAGTAGGAGTCTGCTCAAAGTCTGTAGCGATATCAAGGCCGATCTGCGAAGCGGCGTGGCTAGGCGGAAGATAGGGAATAGCCTCGTGAATAGGATTCATCTCGGAAGGAGCAATCGGAGCTGGAGAAGTTGGCAAAGGTAGCATTCCCAAATCCTCGTCGTTTTCACGAGCTCGAACCAAAGTAGGTATACGCTCCGACTCTTCGCCGATAAAGGGCACTTCACGCACCACCTCTTCACCAGCAAGAGACCTTTCAGAGGCAGCATGGCTCAGAGGCAATCCAGGCAAGATATCCGCAATATTCGCACCAGCAATCAATGAAGCGATTGACATAGGCGATCCTGGCAAGGGCAAATTTTCTACACCTTGTCCCTCAGCAGCAGGCAAAGTAGGGACGGCTTCCGAAACGCCTGTTTCTCGAAGGTCTTCGGCATAAACGGAGAGACAATGGAAGCCACGGATGGCGCATAGCTCGCTGGAAGTCCAGGAAGAGAGATCCCACCGATTGACTGAGCTGGAGAAGCTGGTCTTGCAAAGGGAGACGAAGGGAGGTGGACGTCCTCTGGTACCGGTAATGAGCGTACCGGCACAGGTACCTGGCTACTTGCTCTGGAACTTGCACAGCTTCTGCCTCTGGCGCAGGGCTTGGAGGTTGCGTTGATAGCCTCTCAGTGAAGTCTCGCTCCAAATCTTCAATGTCCGCTTCTGACACCGCACCGCTAATCGGAAGTTGAGGCAAAAGCTCAGCAATTGAAGGCGTCTCTTCGTCCGAGACGAAAGATGCTGGCGAAGCAGGAAGAACAAATTCTTCCGCTGGAGGCGGCGGTGTTGGCTGTCGTTCTGGAAGCTCAACCACTTGCTGTGTCATTTCAACTTCAGATGGCTCGGAAATTGCCACGTCACGTTCCTGAATTTCTACATCGGTAATAGAGGCAGCACCACTTAGCGGAAGAATTGGCAGTTCTACTGGGACCGCAAAAAATGGTGATGCAGCACGCTGAATTGGCGATTCTGGAAGTTGCAGATGTTCGAAGCTGGGTATTTCAACCATGGCGTCTTGATGTACTTCCGGAAATGTTAATGGCAAAGTGACAGGTTGATCTTGCTCTATCGTTGTTTCAGCAGCAAGCGACGCTTCCGATGGAGCGATGCTGACTGGAAGCTCCGGGAAGGTATCCAATTCTCTGGGGATTAACGGTGCAGGAGATTCATATCCAGATATTGGCGATGACGGCAACTCTATTTCATGATGCTCAAGAATCGGAGCTTCAGGTACCGGCTGTACCATTGGCGTACTAGGCGCTTCCTCTGGAGTAATCGATACTTCATCTCGGAGCATTCCAGCTTCAGATACCGTACGGCTGTTTGGTAGCATTAGCAAGGCTGCAGGTTCTGCGAGTGAAACAGGCGATACCGAGCGCGGAGATGGCGAGGACGGCAACGGCATCTCCGCATGCTCACTTGAAACTTGAACATCTACAGGCTAACTGGAATATCCTCAACGGTTTCAGGGGCTTCAGACGGCGCACGACTAAGCGGAGACCAGGTAAAGTACCAAAACGGCAGAGTCAAGCTTGCCCGCTTCAGGTGATTGAGGCGCTGGTGATTCAGGCAAAGGCATCGCCAGCTCCAGTGTCTCCTCCGTTGACAATTGTCGCGGGGTGCTTGGTTCCTTGACGCTTGAGTCCTCCATCGTAGGCGGCAGTGCTTCAGCAGATTCTCCAGCGGAAATCAATTTCTCGCCTCAACGAATTCTAGCACCTTGTCAGACTTTCGAGGTACCGGAGGAGGACGCATGCTCTGTGGCAATTCTGGAATTTTTGTAGCGGTCGTCTGTTCCGGCGTTGCAGGCCTCGAGACTGAAGAGGTAGCACTCGGCGATGTCGGGAGCGGTATCGCGGCACCAGCCACGCGAGCAGCAGCGACTGGAACAGCAGCAATAGCCAAAGCTTTAAGAATCTCGGCGTGGGAAGACGGTCGTCTCTGTTGTTGGGGCGAGAGGAATACCGAAGCAGCCGTGGCGGCATCGTGGAAGTGATCGCTGGTGCCAACGGAAGGCGAAGCGGAGCAGATATAACGATGTCATCATCATCGGCAGAGGCAACGGGAGCGTCGTGGAACGCCTCCGGACTCATTGCCTCTTGTTGAGGTACCGCTGCTTCAATCTCTCCGTCAGAAATCTCCGAGACTGAAGGCGGAGGGGGCGATGACATCGTCCTCGGGATGGAAGAAACAATCGACTCACTAGGTGCAATTGGTGAAATCGCTCTCGAGTCTGGCAAATCGAGATCCTGTCCCTCCAGCGTCACAGCTGGGGCTTGAGTTCCGGCCACCACGGGTGATGGTGACTTGTATGATAGAGCGCGGCTTGGAGGCAGCGTAAAGACGAGAGGGGTTGCCTCCAGCGCTCCGGGGACGGTGTAAAATGTATCATCGTGTTCATCAAATTCGTGGTCGTCTTCAGGCGTAATAGAAACATCTTTATCAAAAAATATAGGCGATCCAAGGCGGCGTTCTGGTTGTTTGGTTGCCGGCTGTAGTTCTGCCTCTTGTTCAATTTCATCAAGTTCCTCAACAGCTACCTCAGGAGCAGGTTCCGGAACATCAAACCTCTTCAGGAAGTCTCCCGCTGAGAATCTCCTTAAAAAAGACGATACCTGAGGTCGTTGATGTTGAAAGCGTACGTCGGCGATAATATTCTCATTCTGTTTAATGTGATCGTTCGTAGTGTTCGTATTCATAGTCGTAGTCGTAGTCGAAATCGTAGCAGGCGGCGGTGGCAAAGTAGCAACGTCATTAATAGCAGCAGTAGCAGAGGGGACACGAGAATAACTGGGGTTCATAAAGGATAGATTGTTCGTGACGCCCGCGTCCCCTGTTTCTTGATCATCATCATCATCATCATCACGAACTACCGCTGCTGCTGCTGCTGATCGCGGACGTTCCTTCTCTATGTCCGCGTTAGGCACCATACTACTACTTCTTCTACTACTTGTGGAAGGGTCTCTGCGGCTACTGTAACTACTACCTTCGCCGCCGCCGCCTTCTTGCGTCGTCGATGCCCCTTGTTCAGGGGTAAACGTACGTTCCAGCGGCTAACAGAAACGCCTCAATGTTTGAGTCGATACAAAGACAAAAAAATGGAAGGATTGTTGAAAGGAGAATGAGTTTGAAAGGAAAAGGAAGGGAGGGTTCATCTTACCTGTTCTTCGTCACCTGTAGCTTCAAACATCTTCACTCTATCGGCGAGCTTACCGGATACTAGCCTCGGTGATGGTTTCTCGAGCGGTTCGATGGAACCCACGCGCCTGAGAGTGTGGGTCGAAGAGGATGGCGAAGAGTTGGCGTCAATGTCCATGGAGGTGCGCCTCGAGTGTGAACCCGACGTCCGCCTTTCCATAGCCACAGTGGTGGGAGACCCCGCAATCTTGGGCGAAACAACTTCCTCCGGTAGCGTCTGGATCCTCGAAGCTGGAGGAAAAGCCGGCGGGGGTGCTTTGGGCTTGGTCTCGATCGGCGGTGGCGGCGGAGCGTAACCGCTAAATACGTTTCTCGCTCGAGACCACCATCCGCCAGCCTCAGCTGCTGGCGCCGGAGCTGCGGCTGGAGTAGACGCCGGCGCCTCTTCTTTTTTCGCCTCAACTTTTTCCTCAGTCTTCGCTTCAATCCGTTCTTCCTTCGCCTCCTCGAAGGTCTGCTCAGTAGGCGTCTGCTCAACCTTCGCCTCCTTGAACGTCTCCTGAGTAGGCGTCTCCTCAACTTTCTCAACGGGAGTAAATGACCTCTCCACGCAAGCGGAATAGACGATTTCCTCCTCAGCTTCTTTTCACCGTCGGTGGACTGCGGCCTAGAAGGGCCCGATTCCTCTGCAGGAAGCCTCGTAGACGACCGCTTCTTCCTAACTTCCGATGGAGTCCTCGAATGGCTCCGAGACGACGGCTTCGTAGGCGACTGAGTCCTCTTGATTGTCTCAGAGGCGCCCTCCCAGCGAGCGGAATGGACGACCTCTTCTTCAGCTTTTGCCTCGGCCACGTACCAGTGGGGGAAGCAACATCAGGCGAAGGGGCTTCATCTCCAGGTGGCGAAATGGTATCCTTCTTCTTCGACGGGCGGACTCTAGGTAGCGTAGCCGACCTGTAAGATCTCAGCGTGCGCTCTTCACCGCTGGGAGAATCGGCGACGGCGGCGTTCCCTCGTCGGCTGCTTCTGTGTGGACCGGAAGTGAAGGTTTCTCCGCAGCGAAGATATGCGGTTCAACCGGTTTATCCGCGGCTTCGATCTTCGGCGGCGACGGTGATCGGAGTGGCTCGCTGCTCTGACTCTTCGATAACATGCGTTGTTGAGATAGTGCGGTATCACGTAGCGACCCGGCGTCCATTGAGGCAGGAGACCTCAAGGTACGTAAATATTCTGCGGCAGGATTACTCGAGTGGAGCTGGCTGGCAGACCTCAACCTCGGAGAGGGCCGGACATCCCCAACAGGTGGAGACTTTGACCAATCTTGACCCGTCCTCCTAAGTCCTCAACACTACCAACAGAGTGCCTCAATTTCGAATATGTCTGAGAAAGCTGTGGTGAAGACTGCGCAGAAGATGGTAATTGTACGAGTCTCGGAGACTTCGCGCCGAATTCTTCAAAGGGAGTCCTAGTCCGCTGCGGCGACTGAGTAGAGTAACCCGACGACGCAGAAGACGTCACCTCTCTTGGCGGCGGCGTAAACAATCGGCCTCTCTCTAGGCGACGGAGTAACGGTCGGTCTCTCCTTCGGCGGCGGTGTAACAATCGGTCGTTCCTTGGGTGGCGGCGGCGTAACAATCGACCGCTCCAGCGGAACCGGCTTCGTCTTCCTCGAGCTAACCATGGTGACCACCGGCGACTCAGGCAGCGGCACGATCCTCGGCGACGTGCTCTGTCCATACGAATATCGGCGGCGCCATAAATCCTCCAGCGGAGCTTCGGCTACGAACACTCTCGGGAGAACCGGGAAGTGGCATGTTACGTTCTGAGATTGGCTCAACCGTAGATCCGCTCGGGAGTCCAGCAGATGCTGCCAACAGTCTCCTCCTCCTTGCACTCTCGGGAGACGCAGTAGGATCAAAGTCCGCCGGAAGTCCGGCGGATCTCGTAGACCCGATAGACCTAACAGACCCTCTACGCCTCATCTCCGGTGACTCCGAACTAACAGACCGTAGCGAACCTTTGCGCCTGAGCTCAGGAGATCCAGGCAATCAACATCATGCGGTAAGATCGACGATCTAGCAGAAGAACTAGTAATCGACCTCATCGATCCCTTTTGCCTGAGATCAGGAGTCTCCGGAAGTGCGATGTTAGCCTCCTCCATGATAGGAGAAACCGGACTGCTCTCGGCAGACTCAAACTCTAGCTCCTCAGGCTCTGTAGTAACCGTCGGAATAACCACAGGAGGGATAATAGCGGTCCTACTCCTCACAGAGTGCGGAGAATCCGGCTCGGGAGCTACCGTTGGAATAATAACAGGAGGAATACTAGCGGTCCTACTCTCACAGAGTGCGGGGAATCGGGCATCCTAACAGCACGAGGAGATACGACGCTGTACTCCGTAGAAGCAATCGACAGCGACGGAGAAACCGGAAGGTCGATCTCCCTGGCAGTCCTCGACGGCCTCCTGATGCGGTGAGCAGGTTGGTGAGCGGGCGTTACTGGTGCTCTCGAACGTCTTTCGGGAACTGCTGCTTCAGGCGTCTTCGGTCGCGGCGGCGCTTCAACGATTTGCTGCGCTGGCGTTGATTGCCTGCTTTCCGCGACGGTGAACGGCGTCTGGAACCTCGACTCCGGAAGGTAGATGATCTGCGCCGGCGTCTCCGGCTCGGTGTCCCTGGAAACTGAAGCCTCGGTCATTGGCGAAGCCGGAAGCTGGAATTCCCGCGGCGGCGTTGCAGCGCGAGGGACGGCAACCGGTGGCGGAGGCATGGAACCTCGAGGCACGTGAGCAACGGTTGACGGTCTCGACTCCGGAAGCATAACAACTTGCGCCGGCAGCTCTATCTCTCTCGGCACGGAAGCCTCTGTAGCAGGCGACGCAGGGAGTTCGAGCTCCTGCGCTGGCGTGAAAGCTACAACGACAGGCGGCGGACGTGTAGCACTTGGTGGTACATTGGCCACAGTTGACGGCCTAGACTCCGGAAGCGAGACGACCTGCGCTGGTAACTCGACTTCCCTCGGTACAGAAGCCACCGTAGTAGGCGACACTGGCAATTCAAATTCCTCGGCGGCGTAGCAGCTCTAGGAACCACAACCGCCGGCGGTGGCGTAGCGCTCCTCGGTACCTGAGCAAGCGTCGAAGGCCTCGACTCCGGTAACTCAAAGTGTTCTTCTTGGTAATCATCCGAATCGTAAAAGCTTCCCGGGATTGAAAAAGTTGGCGAAGGTGGTAAAGGCGCAGCCAGGAACGACGAAGAGTACCTGTGCTCCGGTTGCCTCGTCTCGACTGGTTGCGGTACTTCTCTTGTTGGCTCTGGTTCAGGCTCGACGGTCTGAACAGGAGGCACTGGCACGGTTTCGATCGCAGGTACGGGTACGGGCCCGAAAGAGTCCGACCTCGAAGGAGGCAGCGCTTCGTCCATAGCGTTAGGATCGAACGTCATAGTACGCGTGACAGGACCACCGATATTTCCCAAGATAGCATGAATCGGCGGCGGCGTGCTCCTCCTCATCTCCGTCATAATCGCTGCGGCGACGTAGTCCTCCTCTGCGCCATGATCGTCTGCGGCGGCGGCGAAAGCGGAAGCTCAATCTCGTCCGGCATCATGAACTCTCCCGGCATGTGGAATTCAGCAAGCGTATCCCGTCTTGTTATCATCGGCGGCGGCGAAACGGGTAATTCGATATCCCTCGCGATGGCAAACGGAGGCGGCGACGGCGGAAGCTGAATCTCGTTCGGGAGGGTTGACGCTTCCACCAGTTCAAAGTCGGACTCGGATGTTTCAGACGGCGTTGGAGACGGCGGTAAAGAGGTCTCCTCGGCGTACTTGAGCTGCCTGCTCATCCGTCTCCGTTCCCTCCTAGTAGCGGCCTCATCATCACTTACCTCACCAACATTGTCATAACCCTTGAATCCGTGCTCCTTCATAGTCCTCTAACAATCGACTCCGCGCTCTCCTCATCAGACGACAGCGACGCCGCGTATCCCGATCTTCTGTCACTAGCAGGCACACCAGCCTCAAGGTCAATACCGAGACCCGCAAGACCAGCGCCGACCATACAGCACGTAGTATATCGTTAAAGTCGTGAGAATCGCGAACATCATCCTCAAAGTGCGCAGGACCATCTGATTAGGCGGCGTCACGAATCCAGAATGGACGTGCTCGCTCTCATCACGCTCGGACAAGCCTTCATGTTCATCTTCACTAATACGTTCATCGTTCTCGTAACCACCGAGTCGTTTCCACGGCTTATAACCCCTCTCCGACTCTTCATCTTCCTCGGGAACGACGGGTAGAGCTTCAACGTATCCTGAGCTCCGGAGCAGAATACTCCTATCAGAAACATCGTGCTCTCGCCATCCGAAGAAATACCAGAGTGGGAATCATCGTACTCGTTATCATAATGGTTTTCTGGGGATTCGGGCGCCTCAGGTAAATGTCCGTGTGCGATTCATCATCCGACGACTCGGCCAGCAGCGACATATCCCTCTCGCCCTCGTCACCGCTCATAAAACCGATTCCAGAACAATACTAGCCGGCGGTGACGGAGTAGGCGGGATAACAACGACCTCGGAATCTGTAAATCGATAGACGGCCGGCGAGCCCTAAACCCAGTCTCGAACGGTTCCGGTAGCACTTCCGTCTGCACGATACAAGCATAGCAGAAAGGTCCTCAGTATCAGACCGGTGAAATGCTCCTGAACGGCCCTGCTGGAAGAACTCCTACGCCTAACATTCGTGAAGTAATCTTCCGGCGAGGACGTGTACTCTCCACCTTCAGCAGGCGGCGAGTACGGCGGCGACGGAGACTCGGCCGGTGTTATCGCGGGAGAGTGCATAGGCGACTCGATCGGTACGTTCGCGAGTAAAGCCCTTTCGTAATCCTCCTGCAGCTGCTTCATTTCGTCCTCGTCAGAGTCGTAAGTCGGCGAATGGGATCTAGATCCAGACGTGGGGCCCAGATAACTTCTGTTCTCCGTGATCTCCGCTGCTGGAAGAAGTTTCCTTCCGGTCGATGGGAGCGGTTGTTCCATTTCTCGTTCGAGCGCTTCTCTCTCGCGCTGGCTGTTGTCGAAGGATCCTGCGTGCTTCCGAAGCGTCTTCGTACGCACGTGTCTCCTCCTCTTCGTAATCGTTCGGAAAGTAAGGTCGTGATTATATCCATACTGCATAAAATTAATAGGTTCAAGCTGAGAACTCTCAAATTCATGCGACGGCCATCTCTTCGGCGCATAAGTAGCCAGCGCAGCTGCAGTCGTGAACGGATCAACCAAGCATCAGAAGCATCATCAGCAGCGGCACCTCCGGCGGTTCAACAACGACAAATTCATCATCGTCCGAAATAATCTCATACTCTTCATCAGTAGCCGGAAGAGGAATACTCTCGGTAAACGATTCAGACGAGAAACTCTCGAACGACTCCGCATCGTCAAACTCCTCGTCGCTGCTGAACGCACCGGGGACGTGACGGTGATCGTGCGGCTTGTGTTCCTCCCGTGGCAACTCTCGGTCATGCTCGAACGGGAACTCTGGCTTCTCGGCAGCGATGTACGGCGTAAGTACTCGAGGAACATCAGCTTCGGTCGTAACTTGCGGTTGGCTAATATCCCTAGCAGTCGAGGTTGCTCGCTGACGTGCTTGTGGACCTGTTGCCCGCTGCCCACGGCCGCCGCGGCAGCAGCAGCAGCAGCCAGAGCAGGGAACAGGCCGAATCCAGGTTGGAATTTAGCACCACGCGGCGGAGTGGCATTGGCAGCAGTAGCTTCCTCCACACCCCTTCTCAGCTCCTCTTCAGCCTCTTCCTCCGTGAGATGCTGCGGCGAAATCGGCTGGGATTCATCAAAGTCCTTCCAATCCTCTTCCTCTTCCTTTCGACCGGCTGACGAATTCCTCTCCACATGTTGCCGAGCATCAACATGTTGCTTTTGCTCCTCTTCTTCAGCAAGCTTGACTTCACGAGCGCGGGCTTCCTCAGCTTTCCGTAGTTCCTCCTCCTCCTCCATCCTCTTCCTATGCCGCGCTTCAGATCTAAGCAGGTACTCGCCACCCGCAACAGCCGCAGCACTCGCAGCGACGTGGAAGAGTTCCTTATGGCGTTGGCGGTGTTCTCTTCCATCCTCTGAGCGGCAATAGCAGCCTCGCGCTCCGCAAGACGTGCTTCCTCAGCGTGTCGTCTTTCTTTCCTCCTCGCGGACTTGGATTTCACGCTGCTCGGCTTCGATTCTTGCAGTTTCGCGTTGCCTAGCAAGTTCGGCGGTAGCTTCGGCGGCTTGACGTCTACGCTCGACTTGCAGGGCCATCTGCAGCCGTTCCTCTTCTTCTTGACGGAGCCTCTCCTGCTCGAGCTCCCACTGCCGTCTCTCCTCTCTTTGCCTCTCAACTTCAGCTGCGGCGGCGGCGGCGGCGGCAGCAGCAGCAGCGACGGCAGCGAGGCGTTGTCGTTCAGCTTCAGCCTGCCTAGCGCGTTCTTGCTCCTCCGCAACCCTATGAGCTTCAATCTCAGCCTGCCTCGCACGCTCCTGCTCCTCCGCGAGCCTCCTAGCTTCAATCTCCGCCAACCGGGCGCGCTCCTGCTCCTCAGCCAGCATCTGCGCCTCAATCTGCATCTGCCGCATCCTCTCAGCTTCAGCAGCCTGCCTCCTCGCCTCCATCTCCCGCTCGCGCTGAATGGCAAGTTGATATTCTTGCCTACGGCGGTACTCCGCCTGCTCCTGCCTAATCCTTTCTCGCTCAAGCGCAGCTTCGCGATCGCGCTCCTCCCGCTCGATTTGTCTCTGGCGTTCTTGTTCCGCTTGTAAACGTCGGAGGTTTTCTTCCTCAACGAGCCGGCGCGCTTCCTCGAGTTCCTTCGCGCGGCGTAATTCCTCTCCTCTTTGCGTTTACGCTCGATTTCGATTTGTCGTACGCGAGCAATCTCCGCTTGCCGTGCTGCTTCTGCTTCTTCGGCTTCGATCTGACGCAGTCTCTGGATCTCATATTGGCGACGCTGTTCAGCTTCGGCAGCAATACGTTCTTGCTCCCGTTGCTCTTCAAGCTCAAGCTGGCGGATCCGCTCGTCTTCCTGCCGCTGCCGTTCGATAGCAAGCTGCTTCGCGGCCTCGAGTTGTCGTAACCGCTCCGCTTCTCTCTGTTGCTTCTCGTACGCTGCCGCGGCGATGGCTACTCCGGCGGTAGCGACGGCGGCTTCAGCGACATAGTGGTGCTGCGAAGATTGACGAGATGAACCGACGGAGACAGTGCTGGCGCGGTCTTGCTCGTGAGTAATAGCCTGCTGTGAATACTGCTGCTGCTGCTCGTACCGCCTGCTCTGCTCCTCGCGCTCGATCGCAATGCGGCGCTCCCCTTCGGCTTTTCTGGCACGTTCGATGGCGAGGGCTTCCGCAGCTGCGCGCCTCGACCTTTCTTCTTCCTGCTGCTGGCGTTCGATGGCAAGTTGACGTTCATACGCGATACGACGGCTCTCCTCTTCCTCGCGACGTCGGATCTCGGCGATACGCACACGTTCAGCTTCAGCTTCTTCCATGCGGCGCTGCTGCTCGCGCTCCCAAGCGATGCGTGCTTCTTCCTCGCGGCGGCGTTTCTCAGCGAGTGCGACGGCAGCGAGACGTTCTTGTTCAGCGCGTTCAGCACGTTCGCGTTCGAGTCTTTCTCTCTCCAAACGCTCACGCTCGCGACGCTCCTCTTCCTCCCGCCTCTTCTTCGCCTCCCGTTCCTCCAACAGTTTCTTCGCAGCGAGCGCCGCGGCGGCAGCAGCAGCCGCAGCCGCAGCCGCTTCTTCTGCCTTCCGCCGTTCTTCTTGCTCCTGAATCTCCCGTTGGCGGCAGCTTCGCGTTCTTCAGCGATGCGGCGTTCCTGTTCAGCGCGGCGGCGACGTTCGGCTTCTTCGCGTTCATGAGCGACGCGGATCTCCTCCTGGCGCCGTCGTTCCGTTTCCTCACGGATGCGTATCTCCTCGCGCTCACGAGCGACGCGTACTTCTTCTTGTCGGCGATGTTCGGCTTCTTCGCGCTCGATAGCAACGCGGCGTTCTTCTTCAGCGCGGAGGCGACGTTCAGTTTCCTCACGCTCACGACAACGCGAATTTCTTCCTGTCGGCGGCGCTCAAACTCCTCGCGCTCACGAGTAATCCGGATCTCTTCCTGCCGTTGCCTTTCGATGCGTATCTCCTCCAGCCGCAACCGCTCCGCCTCCTCCCTCCTCTTCCTCTCCTGCCGTTCCTCGAGGAGTTTCTTGGCAGCGAGTGCGGCGGCTGCAGCTGCGGCTGCTTCTTCGACTTCGCGGCGGTGACGTTCAGATTCTTCCCGTTCGCGAGCGATGCGGATTTCTTCTTGGCGGCGACGTTCAGATTCTTCCCGTTCGCGAGCGATGCGGATTTCTTCTTGGCGGCGACGTTCGGATCTTCCCGTTCGCGGGTAATACGGATTTGTTCTTCGCGCTCTCGAGTAATGCGGATCTCTTCTTGACGCCGTCGTTCGGTTTCTTCGCGGCGCTGACGCTCAGCAGCTTCGAAGCGTTCACGTTCAATCCTTTGCTGCTCGACACGTTGCTGTTCGATCCTCTGTTGTTCTTCGCGCTCGCGAGCAACGCGGATTTCTTCCTGTCGACGGCGTTCGTTTGCTTCACGCTCGCGGGTGTGCGGATTTCTTCTTGACGGCGCCGTTCGTTTTCCTCGCGCGCTGGCGCTCAGCGGCTTCGAAGCGTTCGCGTTCGATCCTCTGTTGCTCGACACGTTCCCGCTCAGCGCGTTCAACACGTTGCTGCTCGACACGCTCAACTCGCGTCCTCTCCTGCCGCTCATCGTACACCTTCTTCGCCGCAAGCGCGGCGGCGGCGGCGGCAGCAACAGCGGTAGCTTCAACTTCGTGCCTCCTCCTACTCTCCTCCCTCTCCTTCTCCACTCTTTCCCTCTCCTCTCTTTCTTCTTCGCGCCGCCGTCTTTCGGCCGCGATACGCTGCTGCTCCCTTCGATCCTCCTCCTCTCCTCCTCCTCGACGCGCCTCCTCTTCTCCGCAGCTTCTCTCCTCCGCAGCAACACGCGCATTCTCTTCCTGCTGTCTCCTGCGGCGTTCCATTTCGTTCGCGGCGGCGCGGCGCTGGTCGTCTTCCATTTTACGTCTCTCCGCAACTTCCCTTTCGCGACGTTCGACTTCCTCTCTTCTTCTTCTATTTTCCTCATCTCTACGACGGTTTTCCTCGTCTTTCCTTCTCTCATCATCGAGTCTCCTACGTCGTGCAAGCTCAGCAACCGCAGCCGCACTCGCAACCGCAGCCGCGGCTTCATCCCTCTTCCTCCTCTCCTCCCTCTCGTATTCCTCTTTCTCAACCCTCTTTCTTTCTCTCCGTTCAGCTTTCTCCCTCGCCTCCCTCTCCATTTTTTCACGTTGGTGTCTCTCCCTTATCTCCCTCGCTTCGCGCTCACTCCGCGCGCTCCTCTCCTCCATCTCCATCCTCTCCCTCTCCTCCCTCTCAATTCTCCGCCTCTCCTTCCTCTGCTGCCGTTCTATTTCCTCCCTTTTAATCTCAGGCTTTCTCGTTCGGCCTTAGAGGCTTCGGTGACTTCTTCGATTTGTAATTGCTCAGCCGTAGATTCGTAGCGTTTATGTCTCGAGGAGGAACCAGCGGAAGGGGGTTTAGCACCCGCTGCAGCGGCGGCCGTAGCTAGTGCGCCGATCGTAGCCGCGCCGGCGACGAGTGAGGCGGAGGATAAAGATTCGCGGGAGTAGCGGCGTTCATCGTGGATGGTCTACGTAGATAGCAATTAGCATATATGTACGGTGGAAAATATGTCGTGTTTCTATTTTGTCGTCGTGGTTTTAAGTACACGGGTGGAAACAGAAAAAAAGCAGAATGTGATGGAGGATACAAGAATTCGTAAGGGAAAGTTTCAGAAGAACATAAAACAAATAAAACAAAAAGTGATATTAAACAAGTTCCAAGAAGAAGATTCCAAAACAACGGGAAAAAATTCAGAAACCATTCGATCGTGGTATCGTTAGAGGCAATTTTTGTATATCGTTAGAAGAGGGGGGTTGTGTCATGGGCACGGTTATTAAGGCGTGATTGTATTAGGGGTTCAGAAGGGGGTTAGAGAACGAGAAGGGGAAGGATGATAACCTGTATGAATTTTGATAACAAAGGGAACAAAAAAAAAAAAAAAAAAAAAAAAGACGGCGCACTGTAAATAAATGGAGTTTTTCTTTTCTTTATCAAAGGCGCAAAGTGCAAAAAAAACTTCAGAAAAATCAAAACAAAGACACACAACGTCCCACAAAAACACCCCCAAGTAAAAGAAAAAAAGGGACGTGGTGTCAAGGACCGGGTGTACCTGCCTTACAACACTCCCAAGCGCTCCATCACTCCCTTGCTGCCTGTTCTTTCCCTCTCCTCTTTCTCCTCCTGAGCATCTCAAGCTCCTTGTGGACCTTGTCCGTCCTCCTCCTCTCCTCTTCGTACCGGTGGCGGTCTTCGTCGCGTTCCCGCTCGGCGCGGCGTCGAAGTTCCCTCTCCTTATCGAACCGTTCCTTCTCCAGGCGGTCCCGCTCGAGTTCTCTCTGCCTCGCGGCCTCCTTCTGCTTTTCTAAGTCCCTCTCGAGCTCCGCCCTCCTTCTGCTGTCGAGGCGCTCGTAGTCCCTGCGCATCTCTCCTCGCTTCCCTTCTTGTATCCCGGGTAAACGATCCTATCCTGCGAACGCCTCCGCTCGAGTTCGGCTTCGATAGCACTGATACCCGCGGCTCCGACACCCACCGCGGCAACGCCACCGGCAAGTTTAGTTTTGCTAGAAGAACTGGCAATGGACGCTTTATACCGCTTCGCGCCGTCAGAGTCGTTATCGGAATCCGTCCACTCTCCGGGAATACTGGCGAGACTGCTCTCGTACGATTCCCTTCGCGAAGGTGTGCGGCCGTCGTAACTGCCGAACGCGAGCTGCGAGTCGTTACTCTCCTTCCGTCTTAGCTTACGGCGACGCATACGGCCCCCGTTACCGTCGGACGTACTCTCCGTCGAAGAGTCGTCGCCGCCGAAACCCAGAGAGGAAGTAATACTATCGCGGGAACCAACTCGCTTCGCACGGCCCTTTCCTTTACTCTTCCGTCCGAAGCCCATGAAGCTAAATCCTCCGCCGTTACCGGAAGCAACAGACGCCGGAGAAGTCGAGTAAACGGAAGCGTCAGACGAGTAACCGCTGCTTTCACGTTGAAGGGGAAAGCAAGGTTACTGTCCGTCGACTTCTTGCGGAGCGGTGCGCGAACGCGGGAAGAATATTCGTCATCGGATTGATTAAACTCGCTGAAACTACCCGGCATGGTCGCCGCAGCTGCAGCAACTGCAGCTCCGGCAGCCATAGCAGCGGCTTTACCTTCCTTCTTGCCCTTCAGCTTGTTCCCGTTGCCGTTTGCTTCTTCGGGCGTTTCTTCTCAGCTTTCTTCGCTTCCTTCCTCCGCCTACGCGAGCTTTCCGATTCGCTACCAAGACGGGGAAGATGACGAGGAAGACGTGGTGCTCGATGAATTAGACCAGGCGAAATCCGACGAAGAGGCAGAGTCAAAGGCGTTGAGGATCTTGGGTATGCGTACACCACGGACATCGTTGGATTTGCGCTGTGGTTATGCTTTCCGCCGGTAATAGAGTGGATCCTCATATCCGAAGACGACGTCGAAGCCTGGTGGTGAAGAGTGTGGTGCTGGGAGTGATGGTGAGATTGGTGATACGAAGATTGGTGGGACGATGACTGCTGGTGGGATGAGGACTCGTCATGGTGTGAAGAGGCATGATGTGCCGCGGCGCCAAGAGCAGCACCAGTAGCAATCGTAGCAACGACAGCGGCGCCAGACGGACCATGGTGGTGAGATGAGGGTGAAGTAGGCGAGGCAACATTCGCGGATGATACGGAATCCAAGGAAGAATAAGACGTCTTCTTCTTGCCTCCAAAGAACGAAGAGAGCAAGCTTGGTTTGCTCGGCTTTGGTGGCCTTGGAGGCTTATTGTAACTGCCCGACGAAGTCGTGGACGTCATGGAAGCAATGGATGGCATGTTGTTGAGGTGCTGCCCGGGAGGCGGTGATTGCGTCCCGTAGAACGGGTGTGAGGGGGAATAGTGCGATGCGGCTGCCGCGCCGGCTGCGCCAATAGCTGCTCCGGCAGCAACTGCCGGCAAAATGTTAGAGCCCGAATGTTGGGGCTGAGGAGCCACAAGCGGCGGCTGGGAAGATGAGGCGATGGAGAGTCGGGTATCGGCATGGGCGGTAACGAGGTCATGGAGTTTGTGAGGTTATAGATGCCTGTGAGGCGGACGGAGGTCGGTTCGGAGGGTTATAGCCACTGTTAGTGGCATTGTTGCCGCTCGATGCACCGTAGTAAGCAGCTGCTCCAGCTGCAGTTCCAGCCGCAGCAGCAGCCGGAGCCGCAGCCGTTGGCCACGAAGGCTGCTGCTGGAGTTGTTGAGGTGTTTTGGGGCTGAGGGTTTGCATTCCATTGTTGTCGTCGGGGAAAGCGCCTGGGAACGATCCGGGAAACGCTCCCGGTGGTGCGGATTGGCTCGGGCCAGGATAGTTCTGGCTATTGGGAGGTGCGGTTGCTGGGGTTTGTCCATCATCAGAATCATATTCATGCATGGCGTGCATCTGCTGCGCAGCCTGCTCGATCTTCCAGTTCGGAGGCAGGGTGGCTCCGTAGCCATGGTTCAAGTCCTCAGGGTGTTCCAGGGCCCAAGAGCTCGTGTGGGATATCGTAAGCGACGATGTAGTGCCGGCCTGAATAGGAATATCTCCTCCAGGAACAGCAGTACCGTAAAATTCGGCGGCGCTTCCACCACCAGGGGCATACACAGGCGCAGTAGGAAGAGGCGCTGGGGGAGGCGTCGGCATCCTAGGGGGCGGAGGACCGTAATAAACGCCATCTTCCTTCTCGTGGTCTCCCATCGATGTGTAATATTCCGTCGCTTCACCGCCGGGAGTGTAGTAAGCCGCAGGGCGACCGCTGGCCAAAGGCGCAAGATCGGTGACGACCTGGTCATTAGGATCGCCGGGGTCATCCACACCAGGCGGCGCACGCGTGCCGGCGGTGCCGACCGCGGGGGATCGATCCCACGCGAGCTGTACCGCCGAGACAAGCTCGACGCGCTGGTCTGGACAGGCGAAGGGCCGGCTCCGAAGTCGAGGCCGCGGCCGTCTTTGTTCCCGTTGAAGATGTCCTTGTTTCGGTTCCACAGTCCCTTAAACCCCGTGGATACGAGATCGCTGAGATCGCCGCTGTCCCGCCTTCCACCGCTGCTGCCTCCACCTCGACTGCTGTTGCTACCACTGCTGCTGCCTGTACTCCTGCTTCCGCTGTACGGTCTCCGTCTCGATCCCGTCTCGGTATCCGAATCGGAGTCGAAGTTGTGATCCCGCGATGCCGTGGACGCCGTGGACGCAGTGGACGCCGGCGAATCCGTCAGGCCGTCGCCCCTCGCGAGGCGATCACGTATCTCGGCGGACTGCTGTGGGATGAGGAAGCGAACGCGTGGGTGGCTGGAGGGGGACGGGATTTGAGAGGATGGATTTAAGGGGTTTTGATGATGTGGTCGACGACGCGGGTACGTCCATCGCGCCGAAGGGTTCGCTGGATGTCCTCATTATCGAGCCTCGAGGCGCCGCAGCCTCGTCCTTGGTTGGCGAAGTATCCCGCATAGCGGACTTGATCGGCTTCTTCGACATGTTTGTGTGTGTTAAAAAAAGGGTATTTAAAAAAAAAGGTTGATTAAAAAATATTATAGAAATGAAGAAGAATGAAATAAAGATTTTGTAAAGATATGGCTGTTCGTTCGTTGGAAGGCGTTGTTGTTACAAATAATGACAACGGGGCTTCCAGATACGTGACGTTTTTATTTTTTTGTTTTCTTTTTGCAAACAAAAAAAAGTGCACAATCACGCAAACAAAAATAATAATATTAACGCTAAGGCTTTTGGAACGCCATGGACACGCTCGTCAAAGGAATGCTAAAAGGGCTAGATGTTTTTGTTAGTATGGCGATAAATTGCCTGTCAGTAGTATCAATCGAATCAAAGTCAATAGAAAGGGGGACACAAAGGGGGATAGAGAGGTCGTTTTGGATAATCGCGACTCTTGATTGTTGTTGTTGTTTTTTGTTTTTGCGTGTAGGTTTAACCTCAAGGTTCTTCCCGGGTTTAAAAACAGTCCAAGACCTCCGAAAAAAAAATACTCGCGTGTTTGTTTAGCTTGGATGGTTCCAGAATACGAACAGGTAACAGCGACCGCGTCAAAGCCGAGAAACAAATGACGATAGATGAAGAAGAAACAGAAAAGAAAAAAAAAGACAAGAAAAAGCGATGATGATGATAGATGATGGATGGATGGATGGATGAAGGATGAGCAATGATGAAGGTTGGAGAAAGAAAAAGAATTACTAGAAAATAAAAAATAAAAATAAAAATAATAATAATAATAATAATTCCCGAAAAATAATAATAATACAATAATATTTAATTTATTTTTTTTTTTTTTTTTTTTGGTGGTTGGAAGGCGAAAAATATTCCCCCGTTCTGTCAAATTCCAATTTAAAATTATTTATTTCCTTCTGGCTGAACGAATTTCTTATTGGTGGGTGGGGAACTCCCCTAATTGGATAGATAGCTAAAAGAATTCTCCCACAGTTAACAATCAATACACGGGATTTCCAGAATAAAAATAAAAAAAAAAATAAAAAATAAAAAAAATTACAAAACACATCCGAACCCCCCGTCTTGCCCTGGCCCCTTCAGCTACGTGTACAAACCGAATACATCGGTTGTATCACAAAGATCACAAAGATCACATACATTGCAAGCTATATTTCTCACATCTAGGGAACAACACGCCCCATGTCACTTCTATGTACATTCCTTGAATAGGAAGAATGATTGTGTAGAAGGATTCTTTCTTATGGCTCCATTCGGCGCGGGGCAGGTTGGATCCTTGAAAGAGCCCCACGATGTTGAGGGGACAATAGGTATTGTCAAGACTTTTTTTTTTTTTTTCCGTTATATCTAGAACCCTTGCCTTATTTTTATGTATATCAATTACCGTTCAAGGGTTTTCTCACGACGTGTTTGCCGTGAAACAATGATCCATGGCCCATGGCCAGAGTTTTTGGTTTCGCGCATATTCTTTCTTCTAAATCTCTTCAGCGCGATCAGGCATTCGCAAGGCGCAAACAAACGTCTTGGGGGCAAAAGGAACAAGTCGTGATTATCCCCTATCTATCTTCGGCTATTATGGTAGGGTAAAGCAAAAGAAAAGGTGTGGACAGCTGAGCACTTGCGCGGCCCCTCCAACATTGCCTGGAACAAAATCGCACCTCTTCAGCTCTAAAAAAAAAAAAAAAAAAAAAAAAAAAAGAAAAGAAAAGGCGAGGACAGTTTTGCTAGTGACCACTGACCACCATCTATTATTCGGCCCTGGCAACCGGCGGAAAATCACGCAAGCACAAGGCTATAATCGCCAAGGAATAGTCCCCGTTCAGGTTTTTGCCTGTTTTTGTTGCAGCAACACTGAAATAGCCGCCGTTGAGCAAGTTCCCGATAAATCTGGAGGTGGAGGGTATCCGATACCAAGCGAGCAATACGATCTCGCATGCTTCTCCGGGTTTCAAGTACATCGTGTAAAATAAGCGTTACCGCGATTTCCTTATCGTAAAGGGAAAGCAGCTTGGAAAGCTTTGCAGCTTTCCCGAATTCCTTAATCTGCACCACGCCAACGCATGAAAATTCCCTTTAAACCTACCCGATCGACAGACAATAAAGGTAAGTACTTACACGTTGAGGGTTCCCTTCCTTCGAGATTCACACTCTTCTTCGGCCTCTCTGCTTCTCCATCTTGATAAGTGATCCTAATATCTTTTTCTTTTTTTTTTTTTTTTTTCAAGGAACGCTTTATTTTTCAGAGAATCTTTAAAAGTCTGGGTACTGTTTGTTCATATGATTTTAGCAGGGATGTCATTGCGCAGGAGCTTTTGCAGGAAGACTGGAGACTTGCATATAATACACAATGTAGCTGCGAAAAAAAAAAAAAAGTCGTGATATTATTCGTTGCCAGCTATGTAAGCCAAACAGACTTTCTAAACCTGCTTTTCCGGCGAGAGCTCTGATTTGCTTGAGCAGTCATGTGGATGCAATGCATTAACCAGGGAGAAACAGCAAAAAGATTCATTTCAGGGCGCTCTTTGAATGGCTCTCCTTTCTTTGCAGTCAAAAGGGGGAGAAAAATGGAAATAATTTTTGGAAGGATCTAGCCTTGAGCCTTATAAGTCCTACCTATAGGAATATTTTGCTAGCGTTTTAAAGAATGGCCAATAGCAAATAAATCACAGGCGACAAAGACAAAGACAAAAAAAAAAAAAAAAAAAGAAGAAAAAAAGCTTGAGGTGGTCTCGTACCCAGCCTCTCTACTAGTAGACAAGGGGAGAACATCTGCTTGTGTAACGTGCTAGTTAGAATGGAGATTGAAAGTTGGCGATGTTTGATTTGTAGTCCTATGACGGCGTTGGGTGTTTGTTTGAAGGTTTCTGTTTCACTGGAGAAGTTTGCTAGGAAGGTTTTAATTTACAGCTTCCTCGAAAAAAAAAAAAAAAGAGTAAAGCTTCTCGGCGGTTAAATTTTATTGGCGGCTAAAAAAAAAAAAAATAAAAATAAAATAAAATAAAATTTTATATGGCAAAAAAGCTTTGAGTGAAATATTCGAAGCTTCAATGGGAGCTCACATACGGTATAAAATAAAAAAATTTCTCATATTTAAACAACCGTAAAATATTTAATTGACAACTTCCAATTATTTACTAACCCAACAATCTTCATTCTCGCCATCTCTGTCGCCTCATCTCAAAGATCAAACTCTCATCAATTGAAACAGCAAGAAGTATCAATATCTATCTGAATGGACTCCGAACCATCGGCATCCTCGGCGGCGGCCAGGTAAAGCTCCCCCACTACCCCTCCATCTACCCTCCACCCGTCGCACGGCTCCACCATCCATCCTCAAGCTCCCCCAATATCCTCCACCACCACCTCCATCACCATACCTCCCCTATGACACATCTAACCTCCGTTCCTACAGCTCGGCCGCTGCTCGTCGAATCCGCCCACCGCCTAAACTCAAACCATAATCCTCGACTCCCCAACTCCCCCGCGAAGCAAATCAACGCCCTGCACCCGCACATCGACGGCTCTTCTCCTCCACGGGAGATATCCGCGAGCTAGCATCCCACTGCGACGTCCTAACCACCGAAATCGAGCACGTGGATACGTACATCCTCGAAGAACTCTCGAAGGCTACAGACGTACACCGAGCTGGAAGACTATCAGGATTATACAGGATAAATATCTACAAAAGCAGGATCTGCTAGCGAGGGGAGTGGATGTTGCGAAGTAGCATGAGTGTTGAGGAGGGGCTACGTTGGAGGGTCGGGAGGGAGTTGGGGTATCCGTTTATGTTGAAGAGCCGGACGTTGGCGTACGATGGGAGGGGAATTTCGCGGTGAAGAGTGAGGGTGATATTATACCCGCGATGGAAGCGCTAAAGGGGCGGCCGCTGTACGCTGAAAAATGGGCGGATTTTAAATGGAATTGGCGTTATGGTCGTTAAAGAGCGCGATGGGAACTGTCTGAGTTACCGACTGTAGAAACGGTGCACGAGGATAATATATGTAAGCTGGTGTACGCGCCGCCAGGGGAGTAAGTAAGAAGGTCAGGGATAAGGCGCGGCAGCTCGCGGAGAAGGCTGTTAGCGGTTATGAGGGGCAGGTGTGTTCGGTGTTGAGATGTTTTTGTTGAAGGATGGTGGTAAGCTCTCCCTTTACCTTCATTATATCTATTTTATCCTTCCCAAACCATCCCGTTTGATTTTTCTTTATATCAAAATGGCTAATGCTATATCACACTTGAAGAAACACTCCTCGTCAACGAAATCGCCCCCCGCCCGCACAACTCCGGCCACTACACCATCGAAACGCACGCGACATCCCAATACGAAGCCCACCTCCGCGCAATCCTCGGCCTACCCCTCCCCAAATCCGCAACGGAATTCCGCACGCACGACACTAACGCCATAATGCTCAACATCCTCGGCGACCTTCTCCGACATCCACATCGAAGCCTGTAAGCTCGCGCTCGAACTCCCGGTGCAACGCTCCACTCTACGGCAAGCAAGAAGCGCGTAAAGGTCGTAAAATGGGCCACGTAACCGTCGTGTCTTCCTCCATGGCGAGCGCGGAGAGGATATAGCGCCGCTCGTACGCGCGACGGAGTATAATAAACATTCGCTGTCGGCGGAGTTGACGAGTTTCCCTCGATAAGTTCGCATCCGGATGGCAAACAGAACCTCCCAATTGTTGGTGGTGGGGGTGGGTGTGGGGACTTACCCATACCGCCGTCGAGTATAACGGATAAACCCCCAAAGTAGCCATAATAATGGGCTCCGACTCCGACCTACCGACCATGCAAGCAGCCGCCACACCCAAAGTTCAACATACCGTTCACGCTAGACATTATATCCGCGCACAGAACACCACATAAACTCTCCCTCTTTGCCACGCGCGCGGAATCACTAGGATACCGCGTCATCATCGCCGAGCCGGTGGCGCAGCACACCTCCCCGGCATGGTAGCCTCGGAAACAGTCCTTCCCGTTATAGGCGTACCCGTTAAAGCGAGTGTTTTGGATGGCGTGGATAGTCTGTATTCGATAGTGCAGATGCCGCGGGGTGTTCCGTTGCGACTGTAGGGATCGGGAATAGTACGAACGCGGCGTTGTTGGCGGTTAGGATTTTGGGAGCGGATGAGGAGGAAGGAGGGTTGGGGAGAGGGTTAGGAGGGATATGGAGGGTTATCAGAGGGGGATGGAGGAGGTAGAGAGAAGAGTGAGGTTTTGAGGGGGTTGGGTTGAGAAGTATTTGAGGAGACGAGGGCGAAGAAGTAGAGGGAATGTTTGGTGGGCTGTATGTACGTTATCATTCGCTTATGTTGTCATGTTGGAGGATAGGTTGTTAAAAGAATTTGTTTTTTTTTTTTTGTAAATCATGGTTATAGACTATTCGGGATTTTCGAAAGATACAAAAGTTAAATCTAACGTTTATCAAATTTCAAAGACTCGGACAAAACAACTTGCAATATATAATTTCTGGCCTAGGATGATCATCCTTATAGTGCATCCTATAAAAAAAATTATATTTGTTATACCCATCGTCTGTATGTTCGCGTATTGTCGTATATAGACGTATATGGAGATAAGCATATAGCGGGAGAACAGCATATATACTTCCTTCAACTGCATCTTTTTCCTCCTTTTTCATCTTTTCTTTTGGAATATACAAAAACCTTCTCCGTCCGATACTCCGCCATTACGGTTTATAGTGAGTCTATCGTATCGTATATCCTTAGCGTAGAGGCTTCTGTTGAAGAACACACTGGAGGAGCGCAAGGAGTAAGCGCCGTACGCTAATCCAAAGGACTATCATCTCCCTTTTAACACGAAAAAGCCACCGATACCTCCCTGAGAGGTTCTCCAGACGTCATATTAACCTCATTTTCATTTTTTTTTTTTTTCACGTAAATCTTTAAAACCAGTAAAAACCATAAGATCCTCTCCGTAGATTCAATCAATCACGGAAGTTACTTAAACAGCTTTCGATCTTCCGATCATAGAGCGATCCCGCTCAAAGACCACGCGTATGATCTCGTTTAGTCCCTTCTATACTCTGGTCACTTTGAGCATCCAAAAAACAGTATAGTAAATAAAAGTAAAAAAATAATGTGAGACAAACAGCAACCCGATAACCGGGGTTTCTGTACTCTTATGAGCTTATCGAGCTATCGTCTCATCTCGCAGAGCTCTCTAGCTGGAGATATAATCTGGATCTGGAAGTAAGTCCGCAATCAGATCGCATTTTGTATCTTATCGGTTATCGTGATCGCGTCTGCCTAGGTAGCCGGCCTCGTCACATGCGGAATATAGGAGTGAGACATTCTTATATGAAAAACAGGAACAGAATCACGTTGGTCGTTATCGATAGTTACGGGATGCGGAATTGGAAATAATTGGTTTTTTGTGGTTGTGTATACGCGATTGGAACAATGAAGATCTTGAGACGCGATTTAGCGCCCATAAACACTTTCACGATATTTCTGGAAGTATGACCGATCCGGCCCGATTCGCACAGTCGAGCCGGACCTGACTGGTAGCACTACCCGCCTGTTGATGGTTCAAGCAATGCTGGTAAAGTCGTATAGATACACAGATGCATATAGTATCAGATTGGCTTTTATAGCCATATCCGATGAACCGTTAAGGATATTGATGCAAGCAGATTATGTCCTCACGGTTCAAAATATACAAATAGTTATTGACATAGTAGTCCACCTTGCACGAGATCTTATAGTTTTTGCCCAACGTATAAATATAAAGTTTAGGTCTCTCACGTACGTGCATGATTTTTGAAGTGTAATGTGTTGGTATAATGTATCAATGACACGAGAAAAAAGTCAAATAAATAAAATAAATAAATAAATAATTCACTATAAATATCAACGCTAATTTCAAATGCATTAGCAGTGTCATTTTTTAGTCATTTTGATGATTTAGATTTTAAAAAGATCCCTAAAGGGACCGTCGTGAAATTGGAACAAGTATCAGGATAATATAATTATAATAGAATATAAGGGAATGAGTGAGTACAGAGTACTTTGGTTACAAGACGCGCTGCTACGCACGCGCTTTTGAAAAAAGAATGATAAAATAAAATATTAATGAAACGCTAGGCAACTGCTCCCTCCTAAAGCTTATACGCGATCTGAGCCCTTTGATACATATCCGCCGAAGTCCCTTCGGCCTCGATCTTCAGCACACCGGTTCTTTGCTGACTGCCCCCGGTAGAGGAGCGAATATCTTCCGGAAACAACAGACGTGCTACAGGCGCTGGATCAGGTGAGGCTACATTTACTCCAACCCGAACCAGACGGAGGCGGATAGCTGCTACCTGAGGCTTCGTGCACTTGCACCATTCCGTCTGAGAGATTGACTGAAAACGTCTGAGGCTGATTGCCGCCGCAGTTGACCAAGTCATTCCCTCTATTAAGAGAATTAAAATGTTAGTTACTAATGAGGAATCGCCACAAAGCGTAAAGAGCTAATAAATAATGTAGCGGTTGTGCGGGAGGGAACGAGTAATATATCCATTCGGAGAACTAATCGCTCATCAATGAAGGGTTTATAAAACAAATCGAAGCCAGCCGGGCAAAGGCCGGGTAAAATATCAAGAAAGGATTTTTGAGATTGTAGAGGCAAATCGATCCGGAGCGCATGAACACTTACGGCAAGAACTACACTTGGCTGATTTGCACACTCGATAATAATATGGTGGCGATTGGAAAGTTGTTTCTAGAGGAATGATAGTGTCGAATTAGTACTCGCTTAACATGAAAGGCCTTATATTTATTTGACTGGAGACAAACCGAGGATGATTATAGTAACTTTAGTAGAAAATTTTGAGTCAGGAGATTGATGACAGGAACCGAATTTACGTTTTTAGGTTGAAAAGTTATCGGAAACAATTGGGTTTTCTTGGTATACAGTGTTGAGGAAGTGGATTGTGGGCTATGTCTGTCGCTAAGAGCAGTCGTCTTGAAGTCGTCACGCCTGAATTTATAACTTTTCAGATTTGCAAGAGTTCTTCCTGAAGACGGACAGACAGCGGTAGAGATATGAAAGATTGCTAGTAAGTTCATGAGCAAGCCGAAAACCTACCACGATGTAAGACCTTGCACCCTAAGATAGCTGGCGCCATGTCAACGACCTAATCATCGAATAGAAATGAAATCCATACGTTCGTCTGGAGCCGTAACTAGGTTTATAGAGCGAAGATTGATTTCCGACTGGCATGCGAACGTATATTGCCGGCGATCTAATTTTATCCTACCGTGATCCACTCCGACCTCTTCTGGACGATCATGCGCCTAAGGAGCACGTTCTTTTGAACAGCAACAAGATTGATAATGTAACTGTGTATGTCTTTCTCAAGATCGCCAAGCGAAGCGCCAATAGCAGATTATGCTTTCTTTCAACACTTCCAAGAGCCAGAAAACTGAGAAATGAACGGGGGTGTTTTGAAGGCCTGCAGGTTTTGAGTCCAATCCGGCGCTTCCACGAACCTCTCCTCGCTTATTCTGTCTCGATTGGTGATTGATTGAAGAATGCGTCAATTTTTTTTTTGCTTTGGCATGCGTAAGCCTAGCCGCCGCCAGATCGCGAAATTCTGCTAATTTCGAAACTATTTAGCCGCCTCTGATCGTGATTTCTGCAGCTCTCTGCGTCTTTTTCAGTTTTAATTAGAAACATTCAATGCCGATTTTATTTAACATGTGAGAGCAAACACGACACTCCATTCGTTCGCCCACATGACACTAGCGATTACGATACCTCCGTAATTGTTCGCTTTAATTCAAAGTCTGCGAAATCCACTACCCCATCCTTTTAAATTGTTTATTATAAGAAAGATCCGTTCTAGACTAAAAGAAAGGAAACATGAAGATTTCTTTCATAGCGGAAGATGCTACTACGAGAAATTGTAAGCGGTATTCTAAACGATATGGGTTTCGCTGAAGATTCATTGTCATCGCAGAGAGCCCGCCGGGGGGGGGGGGCGATTGACGTTGACCAATCACGTAGTATGCACTGGATGCATCGATGAGTATTAATCGGTATCCTGGGTTTAATGTGGAACTAAGGTAGTTTATGAGTGAAAGTTAGAAGTGTTAACTTGAAAACGTCCGCAGTTTAGTGAGTCTTAAAGATATTATGAATAAGGGTTGGGGCCACAACTGGTTCTTCAAAAGAATAGAATTTTTAGAAATGATAAGATTGCTTGAGAGAGACCAAAGAGGAGAACTCAAGGAGGAGGGATTCAGGCAGAGATTTGGTGCCCTTTAGCGTAGATACGGTTTCATTTGATCCTATCCTTGAGCTTAAGCTTCAGGTAATCACGCACGCCATCATTCAAGAGGATATCGAGGAGCAAGGTAGGGCATTAGTATGACCGATAAGGGCCGTTCCGTCTTCTGTCTGAAATGGTAGGCTCATCTGTTTTCCATTCCGGATCTTTTGATAATTTCAACACCGAAAAGTCTTCGACGGTTGAGATTGACATAGTGAAAGCATTTGCAATACGCTATTCTAATATCTTCCATCTGCCTAGCCTAAAATAATTCTTCTATTCCAACAAGATGATGAAGGATGATGATGGGATCGATGGCAAGAACTATCATCTACAAAGAAACCAAAAAAGTAAGGTTGTTGTTCCCAAAAGATTCTTGGACTCAAAAAAATATTAGCGATGCAATACCAGGTTTACTTAAATCATTCTGAGACACCTTAGGGGATTTTATAGGTTAAAGGCAGATGGTTTAGGCGGCTTTAAACGCCATTCATCGCTCCACAATAGCAAATGAGGCCTCTTTGTAGCGCCAGATACATCAACGTCAGAAAGGAGAAGGCTGGAAGCTGGAATGGCGAACAGCCTCCTACACACTTACAATATTAATAACTACGTTTATATAAGACAAAATAATCATATTGAAGATCCGCCCTAAGCTAATTGTAGCTATAATAAAAGCGGAACGGGCTATACTTGCTCTTGTCCTCTGGTCCTTTACGCTGTGCCAGTGGTCGACTGGGCATTAGGGTTTTTGCTTTTCTTTGGGGAGCAGTGTCATAAGCAATTGTTATATTGTATTTTCTATTACCTGGTCTACAGTAAAATTATAGCGCTGATGGGATATATTTGAAGCAGATAGAAAGAAAAATTTGTCCGCGTGTATGTGTCCCGCCTTCGTTTCTTCTTTCTTGTTACTCTTGTATGCTCTTCTTAGTCTCTGCCTACGCACCATTGTGTATAAAGGAAACGCATAAAAATCCAAGGTTAACTTACGTTCCAGGCGGTCGATTCGTAGTTGCTAACCTTGTCGGTGCATCTAGCATAGTCAAATCAAATGTATTTTGTAACTGGATAATATCCCTAATATTGGAACCGTGCAGGATGTATTGATTCAGAATATTCGACAGTATTTTAAGGGTTAAAGGCTTCTGTACACGAAAGAAAAGAAGACAAATTCGAAAATAAAACTCCTCCAAGCCCAAAAGAAACAAACCGAAGGCAAATGCGATGATGCTCCCTCTTCCCACTAAATATTTAATCATGTAATATACTATATACAAATCCTCCTATGACTCTGTTCAACTTAAAGATGTGAAACAACGCTACAATCTATCCACTATTCTCTTTCTGCTTCTAATCT
The DNA here is from genome assembly GCA_002224055.1 of Pezizomycotina sp. ARF18. NCBI lineage: Eukaryota > Fungi > Ascomycota > Pezizomycotina sp. ARF18. Next base: position 56,205 of record AZLU01000243.1, read on the forward strand.
TTGTAACCAATCTCAATACGCTTGATGGAAGTATTCGAAGGATTCTCGATCTCGTTCTGACCTATCCCGCAATCAGCAATAAATAGTCAGCAACCTCATCTCCTAACAACAGTACGAATACCTCCCATGGGCCCTTTGAAAAGTTTAAAAAAACGGACAGACATTGCTTAAAAAACATAGTTACGTAACAGTACATTCATGCCCATTGGCGAACCGCTAGGAGGGTAGGCGCTGCCCTTTCTGTCGCATGTGCACCATTCTTCTTCGGGAATCGGATCCATCACTGAGGAAACGTGTTGGCCGCATCCCCACATGTTTTTCCGGCTGTTGGCAGAAGGAATGTTAGTGTCTGTATTTTCAAGGCAAAATACTGGATGGATATATATATAGTATAAAGTTTACGAGAACGAAGCGTGACCGTAGCAGAGAAAGCTGGCGAATAGACCACAAAGATAGAAATAGTGAAGATGTAGATAAAGGTAGATATAGAAGGTGAAAACAAAGGGAAAAAGGAAAAGGGGGGGGGGGGTTTGAAGGAAGGGTTTGTTGTAGTTAGGGACAAATAGAATACAGAAATTTAGATGTGATACAAATCATCGCAATAGACTCGAATATTCATATTCTTGTTACTTCAAAAAAAAAAAAAAAGGATGGAAAGACAAGCTAGTGATATATAAGGAAGTAATGCTTTAGAAACGACGTCACCAAGAATTCGAAGAGCAAGTAAGGCGAACTAGGTAACTTATAATTCGTCAAGAGACATCAGCAGGAGCACGTAGGAACTTACAGCATGTCTGCACTTAGTTCCGTGCACATTATTGCTCTTATTGAAGGGGTAAATAACGAGGGCAAGTCGATTAAGATGGTTGTGATTGAGTGTATTGAAGTTGGAATGACGAAGCAAATAGGCTTAATTCGCTGACTGGCGTATATGATAAAGAGTTTGGAGTAAGAGGAATCTGAGCGTAAATGCCCGCTACAAGCTGTTTAATATGGATTCTGTTTCTAAGTTTGCGTTATCCGCCTTGAGGCTTCGTATGAGGGGCGAATTTGGATGCGTAACGATGTCTGCTTCGAATATTTGCTGTTGAATTGATATTGACAATGAGCTCCCACGAGCAGAGGCCCTCTGATTTTATAAGTTACTGACAGATTCGCGAGATGTATTCCTTCGAGGGTTTAACCGGGAAATAGCGCTAAAGTTTACTAGAATTATATCGCCTGAACCAGCCCGGAAACTATCGGCCGGACGGCAAAAAAAAAAAATATGCATAACAGAAACAAGCAAAGAAATACAGTCTTAGATTGCTCAGATCAACATTACATTTTGTTTCATGGCCGAACTGGGCCCTGTTATCAACCAATATAGTGTTATTAATCTTTTCCTTGCAGAAATTGTCTTAAATGCTCTTTAGGATGTGGTATGATATACCGTGCGAGTAAATCCGCGCCAGGCCCTATCTTTCTCGACGCCTTATGACGACTATCAAGTATTTTCTTTTCTTTTCTTTTCTTTTCTTTTCTTTTTTGTGGAACCACCTCGGGAAACGCCGTTGTACTCTCAATGAGATAAACAATCGCTCTCAGTGCCCCGCCAGAAAGGCATAAGGTCAAAGCTTCCAAGCTCCCAGCACTTGATCTCTGCAGGTCTCAAAGCGCCACCACGGGTGGAGAATCAGGCCCGAGGCGAGGGGTTACGGAATCGAAAAAACGCGCAAAGACTTTTTTGTTTCCGTGAGCCAAGCACTGAAAAGCAAGAACGGTTTTATTTGAAATTATATATAGAGATTGCACCAAAGGAAAGCTTAAATTCTCCGATACCGAAGTGTTTAGTTTAGGTAATACTTAGTAATTAAAAAGGAAGGGTGAATAGAAATGATTACTGATCTCTGAAACACGTTCTAACCTCACGACAAGCGACAAGCAACTACCACGCAATTTTGCGAATTTGATATTTACTGATCACAAACTGCAGTTGTGGACTTTAATAACGTATCACATCTATCGTTCAGCTAGTGTTGCAACGTAAGGCATTGTTCTTTATTTAAGTACTATCCTGTCAATCAAAATTTAATCAAATGATACGAAATGGAGATATCTCCTATACTTATTAAGATTTCAGAATATTCCTGAAAATATTGATTAGTCAAATATTAATAGTTCTAGATTCCAACACGGCAAATATAATAAATATCAAACTGTATCCACGAATATTATAGAAAGAAGTATCAACCCATCATTCTCTGGATTCTTATAGTATTGCGTTGCGCCAAGCAAGAAGAGAGGCGGAGACCTATTTCGGTATATAATTTGCGGAGAGCCTCCCTGGATAGGACTTTTGTTATCAGGATTTGTTTAACTGGCGATGTTAAACCCCTGGTTGAGGTTCTTTCAGGCCGGGTATTTCGGGAGCTATGTATATGTCTATACCTAAGTAAATATGAGCATTACGATGTCCTCGGATCGTCAGTCCAGCAACAAGTACTTTATATATGTTGAGTAATCTCTCAAGTTACCATTCCACCCCACAATAAACTATGATTAAGGCCATTGACAGTTTGACTGCTAGAGTTATAGTTGAAGTCTTAATGTTGGAGAATTCCAGCTTTCGACCTCGAATATTACCCGCCAGTTAGAAAGATAAAGATGATTTCAGTGTGGAGAGTCTCGCTTAGAGGGGCTATTATCGCCGGATCGTAGCCTCTGTGCTCTCGTTTTGCTAAATAAACGAATATAGATATCATCTCGGAGGCAAGAGCCATTGCGGGTCACCAGGTATTTACTTGACTATAAAGAATCTAGAAACGTTAAACCCCGATTACGAGATCTCCAAGATATACGCGTCCTCTTGAATTTGATTATACTAATCGGATTTTCACGATTATACCGATACATACCCGCGTGACTAAACATTTTATTTTAAACGGATCCGAACATTAAGGCCATAAGATTGAGCACTGTCGCATCTTCCGAAACCCCGAGGGGTGTATACGTGATCAATAGTAATCTTAAAGACGGGCAAGAAATCTATATTGAAATTTTGTAAATATTACACTTTCGTAGTTATAGTGATATATGATTTATCTGAAACTACGCTATTCATTAGATATATTGCCGTCGCTATCACGTCCCTATATACCTCAAGGTATTTTATCCATGACTTATAGGCAGCAAGTAATGGCATGCAATCGTGGGTCTACAAGTTAGGATCCCGAGGACAGTATTGTTCTATTAAGGGAAAAGACGTCATGTCAAAACGCAAACAATACGTGATTGATCTTTCTATCTCTAGTCGCTCTGACTACGGGTGAGTGGAGTGGTAAGTGTAATCCTTCGTTTTTGGGTATATCAACCGTAAACAAGACGGTACGGCGCAAGGTGTATTTTTTCTTTTCTTTTGCTCCTTGTAAGGTACTACTATATCCCAGAATGAAGTTCCATATGCCTTTCTGAGCCTATGCTTCCGAACAGATTCACTCCAGTAAAGTCTCGAAAAAAAAAATTAAAAAAATAAAGAGCTAGAC